>CM076578.1:1110651984-1110953429 GCA_034641835.2 Pinus albicaulis | reverse complement strand
TGTACCAGGTTCCCGTGAACTTCCATATACACCTTGGTTATAAAATGAAAGAAGAATCAACCAAGGACTTGATGTACGTGCAGGTAGTCTCCCTGAATGATGTGTTCGGTGTATCATGGTTACTAGGCGATAGTCTCGGCTTCCTACGAATAAAAGTATTGCAACCTAGAGGGGTCTACCTTTATATACTCGACGGTATGGGGAGCGCAAGTTTGTACTGGCGCTGTCTGAAGCAGATGGCGAGCGATAGCTACTAGGTTTAAAGACGCTGGAACATGTCTCTAACTTAGACCACTAAATTTTTCGTTAAGTTTCAATGTTGCCTTAGGTTAATTGAATAAATTTTAAGTTGATCTTGTATTTATGTTTCAATTCCAAGGTCCTACCGAATGTTTGATCTCACAAATCCCTAAATGCAAGCTACATGCCATAAAATACCATTTTGTTCGATGAAAAGCTATCTACGAGAAAGTTTAGGAGTTTTTAAGCGATAGAAAATAATGAGAACACACAGAAGCATCTACTACAGTACCTGATGCAAGCTAATGAAAATGAGAAATCTCTCCTATAATGCCCAATGCTAGTTATGCGAAACAATGCAAACAAGAATGCAAGAATTTTTTTTTTCTATTTTTCAATTTAATAGAGCAAAGAGTGCACTAAATGACATGAAAAATAAACCTTCACACTAGTTCGAGAATTTTAATGCGAGAGTCAAAACGAAATAATTCAATAAACTCAAAAGAAAAGAAAACACAAACTCAAACCAATGTTGCAATCTCCCAAATCGAAGAAAGATGTCAAAACATACCCATACAAGCAATGTGAGCTATGCTTGGAGTGACAAGAAGCAAAAATTGAACGAAAGACACAAGACTCATTTCACCAAATGCAATCACTCAAACAGATCAAGGGAGCCGAATGCAATCAAACAAGGAACGAAGGTGGTTGTGAAACAATAGACCAAAGCTCCTATAGGAGGCTCAGCATACCAAAGCACTAGAAAACCCTAAGGCCATGATGCTGACAAGAAATGGAAAAAAAACCAAAGGAAGGAGGCAGTTCATAGTCACAAACAATACCAAAGCACCTAAATCAAGTCAAGAAAACACCCAAAGGCATAAGTACTAACCAAAAACTCAAAAATAGGGCAAACCCTAACACCTACAGGAAATGGCGTGACTGTCTAGCTATAATCAGGGCCAGACAGGGGATGGCGCAGGTGTTGAACTAGCAACAAGCGTCAGTGGGCGCGACTGTCAGACTGGAAACTGTACCAATCAAGCCAACCCTAGAAAAAGGAAAATTTTGGAAAAATAGAGGTTAGATCTGATCCTCTAGGGCTGAACAAGGGTCTTAGACTTGGCAAGAATAACTAGAAAAGGCAAGCTAAGCAAGCAAAGACCAAGAAGAAGACCTAATGGACGAAAGACAAACTCGCACTGATCCTCAGTGGAGTCGCCAATTTTTTGGTTAGGTAAATCCCCTCTGCAGACAGAGGCGATCCCACTAGCCCTAGAGTGGATCTAGCCACAAACAAGACACACTATAACATCGATTCCTAGTTAACGAATGGACAGAGATTTGATAGATGACTTACCGGAGGTCCTACGCTGTTGTTGTTGTCAGAAAGAGTGGCTTCCTCTCACTCCTGGTTCGATAGATCACGATCCGCTCATTCTCACGCTCAGATACCTGCACATACACAAGAAACACAGACGATATACAACATACTATTTCGCATTCCTAACTATCATTCAGTTGAAGAAGACTAAATAAATTGCATCAGATAAACATAACACAATGATGGAACCAATACCATAGTCGAGTATATTAATGAAAGGAAGGAAGAGTACAACCAAGCTTCGATGTTGCGGTCTCCTCCAACAGGGTTCCAGCGAAGCACGTCTCACAAAGACTCGTCGGGAATTCGGACGGGGCTCTCTCTACGGAATTCTCCTTTGTTCTACCTTTTCGATAGTGATTACTCAGCTATAGTATCTCTTCTCAAAGTTCAACTTCTTGGCTATATGTTCAGCTAGCTATCATAAAGGGAGAAGGCATGTTTATATAGAGGAAGAGGGAGAGGTTAGGATCCCTATAATCATGGAAGGGAGACCTATCTTCATGGAGTGTTCCATGGGAGGAGGAAACCACTGCCTAAAGAGGGAGTTCCGTGGCTCATCAAGTTAACCACTTCTTGTGACTCATCCTTGAGGTGGTTAAAGGAAACTTCCGCCTCTAATTTGTTAAAAAAAATCCAAAAAAGCATGGCACGGGCACAAAAAAGAGACAGAGTGCCAGCTAGCACGGGCTCTAGTGTACATCCTCCACACCAGTGCGAGGGGTGAACTGGCTACCCGCACGAAGGCCAAAACATAGGTTTTTGTGGGCTTTCTGAGGAAATGTTCAATAAGAGAAATGATTTCCTTATGCAGAAGGATGCAAAGGAGGTGTTTGCAGAGTATGACACTACTCACAGGTCACGGAAAATACCCTCCAATATGTGGGGCGAGGGATTGCAAGGACAGTGACAAAATGTTGTTTAACAACTAGTCATAAATGCTTTGCAAAATCCTTCGAGAAGCGCACCTTTTGACCCAAAAAGTGCGAAATCCTAGGAGTGGCAGAAGTCACTTTTCGGGACCATAAAAATCACACTCCATGATAATGATTCCACACTTGAAGTCGCCTAAGGACAACCACCCAAACCTCCCTATGATATCAAGGGAGCACAAAATGGAATAAATGTGGCACACAATGGAATCACCCTCCTCTCTTGGGTCACCATCCACAATGTACCAAGAGAGGGAAGGGGGATTTGAATTCTCCTATAAAAGGCCACCAAGAGATGAACAACTTGAGAACACATTGTTATGTTGGCCAGAATTTCCCCAAGAAATACCAATAGTGTGTGATCCAAAGCAGAGATATAAGGGACTCAATTCTTGGCCATCCGACAACTTCTGTCCACCACAGTAGAGAGAGGGAGACTTTGCGCCAACACAACTTGGAAATAAAAACATCCTTGTAAGGGCCCCTTGGCAAGTGGGTTAAAGTTTCATCCTCATTTTCTACCAGCACTCAATAAGAGGGGACGTAAGCACCGTCGTTTGGATTATTGAAGTTGTTTGACTCTATTTAGAGCTTTTGTGTTATTTGTTTTAGTTTTAGTTTAATTTTTATGTTTGAATATGCATGTTATTTCTCTATCTCCTATGTTTATGTTCTAGCTTGTTCCACTAACTTGCTTGACTTCATATATTTTCTGCTTGTGACCAATAACTTGAGAGGGAAAACCACACCCCTTAAGTTGGTGTGATTTGGCACATGCGTGCACCAAACACACTAACACACATGGTATACTCACTAATCGGAAACCAATATTAGGAGCTTAAACCAAATCTATTACCACTTAATTAAAGGGGCCATATAATCCTATATGCAATTAATTATAGGAACCTTACCTCTATCGACATAATGCACAACTACTTCTATGATATTAAAAAAAAAATTAAAGATTAACAAATGTGGTGAGGAGTTGAGAGTTGCAGGAAAAAGGAAACAACAATTTTTCATTACTTACTTATATACTTGTCAATATGTTCTTACAATACATGCACATTCCTACCATGCAGTATGACCTTGCATATGCATTTTTTGTTCACCACTAGACATAAGTAGTTGTTTCTTTTCTCTTTGTTCCTTTGTTCCTTTTCACCTTCGCAGTCTCTTCTCCCTTTGGTTCCTTTCCACTTTAAGTTTTTTCTTCTTCTTCCTAGTCCTCTATTTGTTCCTTTCTCTTAAATGATGGTTTGGAAGGAATATGGTCACAATAGATAAAATTCTTCACCCACTTCACAAAATTTTTATCATTTACTCATACAAGGCCATTCTAGTGACTTTCCACAAAGTCTTATAAGACATGTTGAATCACCAAAAGGAAGAGATGTAGTGTTATATTATAATTACAACATTGTAACAACAGGGTGGAGTCATGACACTATAATAAAAATGATAGAGTTGCAACATTTTACTAGCAATGGTGGAGTCATAACAAAGTAGTATTGTAGCATTGTAATATAAACGGAAGAGTCGGCAATGTAATAGAAATGTAAAAGTCCTAACATTGTAAAAACAAGGTATAATTGTATTATTGGATCAATAAGGTGGAATCATAGCACTCTCACGGAAGGTGAAGTGAGAACATTGTAAAACCTATGGAGTCACAACATTGTATAGCAACCAGAGGTAACTCATGGCAACGTAAAAGAAAGATGGATTTTCATCACTATTGCAACACTTATTTAGATGTAGTTTATAATGGAGTTGTATTTAAAGTACTTTTTGGAGCCTGGAAATAATCCCAGTGGAAAATTTTGAAGTGAAATCTTGGTTTGTGTTATTTAAAATGGTTTTTTGATGTAGCTATGAATTCAACACCGTGAAAAACCCCCAGGGCACTTCGATTGCGGCATGGGTTACCCATCAAGCTTCTAGTTTCCAATGAATTTCGGCAGGATTTTAGAGAAATTAGACCGTAAAAGTTTCTCCAAAAAACACATTAAAACAAATCGATTTATAATATTAAAATAACAAAATTAATTTTAGTTCAAAAAAACGTATTGTTTTAAATTTCTTAAAAATAAGAATTATTTTAATTAATTTTACAACCCATGATCCGTCCCCCAACAACGATATTATTTCCCTCCCAACCAAAATAAAACTGAACCTATCGTAACCCATCAAGAGGGTTGCAGCACGTCTTAAGTGCCTGGGCTAAAATTAAGTGCCTAAAAAATGTAATTTTTTGTTTTTTTTCTACTAAAAATAAAAATAAAAATATTTCAATAAAATTCCCTTCAAAGGGGTTAACTACTTAGACAATTTCTACTCGTATATTTTTGCTATTCTATATTAAAACCATGTGTTTCTTTGTTCTCCGTATTCAAAATTGGTAATGTACAAAGTACAACCAACATTTCAAATATTGGCTGTCAATTATTTTGAAGACAAATTAAAGTCTTTGTTATTAACATATTGTGGATGTTGCATTAACGATGTGTAGGTTTGAATTCTCATATCATATTGTAATTAGTTTTTTTTACTCTCAAACGACTAAGAAATCGATAGCGCAACACAAATTTCAAGCAAGAATAAATCGTCATCAAATGTACATCGTATCATTGCTCGTGCTGCACTTATAACTAATGAAGCTTTTAGGTGAACATCACTTGCAACCTCAATGTCATCCCATGCCCAAAAATAAAATATAACATAGGAAATATACCACATACAGGCAAGGTGGTTGAGGTCTTAAAGCTCGGTATTGTATCCAATTGGGTGTTTTGGGGGCGTAATTGGGCATCCAACACCTATTGTTCAGTATCAAGATTTTGCATCCGTTAAATCGGTTTTAAAACCACTAATTGTTGGAGTGAATGTCAAAGGGGCCGACCATTGTAAGTTCTATGATGTCGCTTAACATCGTGGTTACTTGCCATCAAATGGGATGTCTAAAGCTACAAATGTTCCAAAACATATGGTTTAAAAGGTTTTCATTTTTCTCATATCTTCAACATTTATAATTGATTGCATGGAATGTTAGGATGTTATTTTTGATGTATGTTTCTATAATTTCCATCTTTGAACAATCACCAGCATTTTGTTGTTAATGCAGTTGTCAGCAATCATTTATAAATCAACCCATAAATCGAATTGAGAAATAGAAACAAGAAATAAATAAAAAATTAAATGGAATGACAATTAGGCTATAAATAAAATGAATGACACTATAGCTATAGAGAGAGATTATCTACAAATTTTACAACAAAGTTTTTTCGTGTATGCTATTTCCGTAAAGTATAACCCCTCACCACAATTTTTCTTTTTACATTAATTTCAATTCTATGTCAAAAATCAATTGTTTCCGTTACTGCTAAATTTCTTTGGGGCACAATATAGCTCACTCTATGTTATGTGCTTTAATACCCAAGGCTTAATCAAGTCAGATAATATAGCCCCTTGCCTCCGATCGTATATTTTATATTTTGTTCTTTACTCAAAGTCTTAAAAAGGTTGTAATCAACTACACTAAATAAAAACTAGTTTTATCACTTTCATGTTAATCATTGTTAGTTCTAGTTATTAATGAAGTATATAAATAGATAATCTAACAACATGTGTTATAATTTTAATATGCAAATTTTTTAACACAAATTTTATAATTGGGTTTTTTCCATTTTTCATTGTATAATATAGCCTTTCCTCACCGTATGTTTTATATTTCGGTTTTATCAAGTCTTAAAAATTTGTAATCAACTACACTAAATAAACCAATAACATGGGGTCGATCATTTTTCATTTTTAATTTTTTTTCCTTTATTAACTCTTGTTGTAAAAAAGCATGTAAATAGAATCATGTATGATATATAAATACACAACATGTATTCTATTTTTAATAAGCAAAATTTTATAATAAGGTAAACATACATGTTAAATTTCTAATGAAAATAGAAACAAATTAGGAAATATCAAACTTATAATTAACAAGACATTGCAAGTGATAAGTTTACTAGAATAAACAAACCTCATCAATTTTCATTTCTTTTTAATTTTTTTTGTTAACTCTGTAGTTGAGCAAAGAGGCTCATTAGTATGAGGGGGCAAGTAGTACACTTTCATTAAAAAAATAATGTGCGATATAATTATACTTTAGTTGGTTAAATCTGCCATAGAATTCTTCAATACCCTAAATCTATTTCTACATTAAAAAAATATAAACTTAAAAATGAAAGAAACATCAACATCTTATCAAAAACATAATTGTGTTAATCAAAAAAAACAAAAAATCACCTAGCATTTACGTTTTATTTACACATTAAATCAAAATCTTTATACCTTCCGTATTGTTGATTTGATATCCCTGGATCTTCTCCAACTAATCATAAGGTTTTGCAGTATACACACCCTCTAGATTAGGTTGATCCAATATCGATGAACCTTATCCAACCATTCATATGGTAATTTTCTATACCTAGAACTTCTCGAGATTGCTAATTCAATATCCATGAACTGCCCAACTAATCATACGTACTAAAACCTTTACACCTAGTTCAAGTTGATCCAATATCCATAAACTTCTCCAAACTAATCATATCATAATTTTCTATACCTAGTTATAATAAGTTAGTAGAAGATTTTCCCAATTTATCATATATACTTCTTTGTTTTCTTCTAATTCATCCACTAAGATGCATAACTAGTGAATTAAATATTGATATCATGCTATTTTTGGTTTTGAGTCAATACACCATGAATTAAATGTTGATATCAATATTTGTTGATTTGATAGTGATAATGATTGTGATTGGGATCTTGAATGTGGCCATGGATTATTCATACATAATACTGAAACATTGCGTAATTTAAAAAACATACTATAATAATTTAATTGTTACTATTGACATTATTTGATTGTTTATTTGTTTATTAGTTTATAATTTACATTTATTCTATTTTATTTTACTTTTAGCTATATTTAATTGCTTAACTTTCATGTAACAACACTGATAATTAACTATTTTATATTAATTTATAACATTGAATAAAAGAGCATTAATAATATTAAATTGAATTGGTAAGTTACAAATAAATTATCATGGAATCCATTAACAATTCATTAAGTTTTATTGAATTTAAGAAAGTCAGACCGTAGGAAATTAGTAAAAAATAGATTTGAGAAGTAACAAACACATGGGGACAAGCAAGTAGTGATCAAATATGATAAAAAGTAAACATTAGCAATTGTACCCTGGTGCAAGGGAACGATTTAAGGAGGAGATGTGAATCGTTTTGGTGGTATATGAGAGGTAAAATGTAATAACCTATGAGCCGAATATTTTTTTCATTTGTGACGATATGGAATTTTGGATTTTTATTTTTAATAGAAATAAAAATTATTAATTTAATACTATTAAATTTTAATTTATTTGATTTGATTTTTATTTAATTTAGTTTGTTTATTTGTTTATTTATTTATTTTAATTTAATTTAATTTTATTTCTATTTATTTATTTATTTTATTTTTATGTTTTAATTTAAAATTTTATTTATCTATTTTATTTGTATTTTTAATTTTATCTTTATTTTAAATTCGGAAAACAATTTTGAACAATACCCCCACCTTAATAATCATCCAAATAACCACACACTGCTGCATTCACATAAATAAGTTTTATTATCATCTAAAATTAAAATCTAAACTATTACCATTTTATATTCGAAGTGTGCATCCTGAATAGTCGAAATATAAGAATTTGTTACACTGCCAATGGGCCAACCACTGACAAAAGAACTAACGTCAGATTGACTTCCTATGTTTCGAAACTACAAACTTGGGTCGCTCTCACACCCCTCGATAATCTAAACTTGGAGCATCCATGAGATTCTCATTGCCGTCAATCTTGACAAATATGATTCATTATCCACATAAACTCGAGGAAGAGAAGACAAGATTTTCTAATATCTTTATCATCTCAAAACACACCACATGATAGAATATGGTCAAAACACAATCGCATGACAGAACATGGGATTGCTAGTGTTGTGCAAATTCTTACAAAGAAATCTAGTGGTTCTCGACCCTCAAGCCTAAACCAAGTGCGCTTCGATTATCACTTCCCACTACTTTTGGAGATCTTTACAACCATATCAAAGCCACCGAGTTGTTTCAATCAAGATACATAGATATGAATTGGAAAGCTACCGCAGGATAGACTAATATTGTTTCAAGAGCAGGATCATAGCGAGATCTATTTACCTGCCCCGCTGCATCACCAAATTTATTCGAAGGACTTGTATTGAACATATCAAGTGGTAGTAAAAAATCAGACAAAACAAAACGTAATGAAGCAGGGATATTATTATAAATCAACTAATAAATGAGGGAGTAATGCACATCATCACAGTAAATTAACATATCAAACATGCATATATAGAAATGCTACTACAAGGTTCAACTTTATCAAGTACGTGATTGTACAGACGAGGATTAACAACACAAACTAGTGAATGATTGCATGAATTGAAAATAATTGCGAGTTGCCATGTTTCGAACTACAATTATCCATACACATTTAAGAAGTGAAAAAAGGATCATATGCTTTCGATTTAATCCCACATATAAGGAGTTGTCAAGGTATTTGGAAGTCGTCTTCGATGAGTATTTTTAGGTAGTTGGCCATTCATAACAGCCTCCTGCCAGCAGCGGGTCAACTTCTATCCTAACACAGGAAAGATTGATGTTGCACAGTCTGTCACTTAAAACACATGTAACATGAGATCGCAAAGATGACCCAAATTTCGTCTGATGCTCCTCTGCTTTCCTTCACCGAAACATGAATTTTTGGGGCTGAAATGGATGATCCAACAAGAGGTCGTTCTATTTGGATATGATTATATTGATAAAAAAATTTCTTTTCTGCGAAGATAAAATTGCCAAAGTTTATGAGCAACACGAGATTTTACCAGATTGCCATCTTTATTAATGATATGGATTCTCTTAAGCTCTGAACCAAAGAAAATATGCTATCCTTGTTTATTGTGAAAGGGGAAAACTTTTGGGGACTACTCTCCTCGTCTCGAATGTGAAAATATCGTATTTATATGAAACATAAGGTATGACACATTTTTCCAAACAAAGTTAGTCCACCAAAGACCAATTCCAACCATCACACACATCTTAACAGTATGGGATTATCCATTTCATGATACAAACAACACATGCAGGTACCCCCTGGCATTTGAATTAATAGTAAAATAATGCATGCTATGATGAAAACATGTTGACTACACCGAGATGACCATCAAAAATACTCACTCAAAATTGGTAACCATCATTTCGACAACCTTTGTTGTTTCTTGCCTATCTTCGAACGTAATATTTGCTTAGATGTGGTCTTCATGAGCTCGTGGTTACATTGTGGGCATCCTGCTTTTTGTCAAGCATTAGCTTTCAACAAACCAAAATTCAAATAGCAAGAAGAACCCAATAAAATCATTTGGAAGTTTGTGTACGTGCATGGTGAGAAGTAATAATGAGAATGACATGTGACTAAAATAACCATTGCAAACCTATTCTCCCCATTCTATATTTATGCCAAGACATTGAGCATTCTAAAGGGTTATTGCATATTTTTCCATTTTGGGTTGGTGAAGAACAGGTTCAAAAATAAACTGTGATGCTTATTCGACACCCACATTGGGAAGTCCGAATCCGGCCACTTACAAACTTTTTTCATCATGGTTTCATCAATATCTTTTCACTTTATTGTCCATGTGACCCACAAGATTCTCCTCTAATCACGCTCTCTCAAAATAAAAAGACTATTCCAAGGTTCAAGAAGCTCAATAGGGTACATGAGATAAAAACATGTTGTACATAAATCTGTACATATCTTCGTGCTCAACAAATGTGGCTCACAGAATAATAATTTGCATGTTCTAGTCTTCGGTATACAAAGGACAATGAAATATTAACTTTGTTTTTAGCTCATTATCTTTGCACATATGCCCACTGGAATTTAAGGTAAAGCTTTAAAACCTTGTAGTTTACATTATCTTATGAGCATGCACCAAACTTCTTCCTATTACAAGCCTGCTTTCATAGGACCTTACGTTCCTCCAAAGAAGGATAATGATTTATATAAATCTAATCTTTAGATGATTTGTAACTACATCTATCAAGAGAGGCAATCCTCAAAACACCGATAGAAAGCCAAGACCAGACATACATTATACAAAGAAATAGGAACCCACATTCTCAAATATCTCGGAAAACAAATGAAACATTCCACGTGGCTTTAGAATTTATCAATGATAAAACTATGTTTTGCAATATAACAAAGATAATCCAAACCATAGTTATCGTGATATGGCTAGTTCAGACTATTTTGAACTGCAACGATCTTGGACCAAGCTATTCTATCCCAACCAAATTTTTTTACCTATGTACCATTCCAACCAACCTGCTCACCGAACCAAAGCAAATTCCATACAAATTTCCTAAACAATGCACTAATAACTCCTTAAAAAACACTAAACATGATCTAGACTTAATGTTCTTTCCTGAACCTTTGACCTAATCATACAACATACCAACTCCATTTTGGAGTTGTATTTTAAAATTTCTTATTAATTCTTAACGTTAATGTTTATTAATTTAGATTTCAATCTCCTATATTCACCTTAATGGACCCTCATTTCAAGACAAGCCTGTGATGGAATCAAACCGTCATTTTCACACAAGGAAGACAAGAAATTTCAGTGTGTTTTTTGCATCAAGACACCTAATGCTTCTTTCAAAGATTTCAAGCGTATGTTCAAACAAAGACCCCTTCCTTTCTACACCACTTGAGATGGGAATTGTGTGATCTTAAGATTGAAACCCGGCATAGGGAATAGGTCGCTCAATGGTGCCCACCGGTTGAAACCAATATGTTGCCTAATGGTGCTAACCGATTTAAAATATGAAATGGCACACCGTTGAAGCCATTCCCCAAGAGAAAGAAACTTTAACGTAATTTCGCTACGTTTACGTGCACCCTTACATGAAATATAAATGAGAAAAAATCGAATATTCAATGTCTAATGGTTGACTTACACCGTTCCGTGAGTGGGTATTGAATATTTCATCTACTTTTATTCAAAACCTAATTTTTGGTCTCACATGATGACATATATAATTTTGGGGAAAAAAAGGTTGAAACAAAAAGGGTGTACATTTCTAATCAAAATTTGAATCCCTCGGTGGTGAATTAACAGTACAAGCGGCATACATTTTTGAAAAAACAAGATAGATGGCAGACCAATATAGCACTAATCAGACTAGCTTTAGTGTTTGCCAGATGGGAGGCATTGAAACCATTTGCCGTAGATGACATGAAACCGTAGAGTATTCTTAAACTTCTGCTAGACGTCAACCTCAAACAAAACCTATTAACTTTACTCCGGAGAGATTTTAAATGATCTAAACACGTTAGTATCACATACACTCATGAAAAAAGCTAAATTGCACACTTGTGATAAAAAAGTTAGACCCAAACATGCCAAAGTATCACTGTGAAACTGCAAACCTGTGGTACACACGACGATACAAAGCAACAAGAGATACAAGAATCTATTACAACTTCCACAAACACAACAATTACACAACGACTCCACAATTACATGAACCATATAACTAAATCACCTAATAACAAATATATACCAATTAGTAGGACATTACCCTTCATCCCGCTTATTAATATACCGCTTCTGGCATCTCTAAACCTTAAGTCGATTAAATACACATTGCAAAATATCCCTCCATACTTTCAAAAGCTCCAAACTTTCTTCTAAAAATCATTAGCTACCGTAGGAAGTAAACAACCTCAAGCTTTTTCCTCAACTCATTGACCAAATAAGAGATAAGCCCCAGGGCACTGTCATAAGAATTATTCGAGGCAACATTCAGCCTGTGGTCTCCAAGTTTTGGTGGGACGTTTACTTCTTTTTTCCTGCGTCGCTTCCAATTCACTACTCGCTAAGCAACGGGTTTCCGTGCCTTAAGAGGAATTTTTCCAAGGATGGTTCATGCCACCCGCTCGCCTCTTCCGTCAGCATGTTGAGAGTTTGCAACAATTTGACTATCGTTCGAGCAAGAGACCTTGTTGTTCATTTTTTACTTGACTAAGGGTTAAAATAAATCGCTGAGATTGTCACCGGAATCGCTAGAGATTGCTGCTGCTTCCTCAAGCCATCACATCCCAACACCGTCATAGCACCGCCAGTCGCATCACAGACATCTTCTTCACGACAAGAGGGAATGGAGGCTCTTGTTGCTGTCGTAAGTCCTCTTTAGGCGTTTTGAGACCGCCATTGGGCGGTTGAGATAGTCATTTTCAAAGTGACAAAAACCTTGTGACACATGGCGTAAATTTAATTGCCTCCATGTACATAAGACACCTGTTCATCACTGCTCAACCAAGCCTCGCAATGGAAAACGCTAATGGAGTAAAATGGCCATTATATGATTAGGAACCGCGCTTCAAAGATCACGATAGATAGAACGTTTGATACGTCTACACTGTAGTTATTACAAATCATAAATGCTTTTGAACATAGTTAGTACAAATCATAAATGTTTTGACGTCATAATGTGTTTGAAAGCAAGAAATTAAGAACTTTCCGGCAATCTCTACATCAGATTGTAAATTGCGAACGTTGCAAATTGTGGTTATCGGAAGTTTCCAAATGTCTGTTAACAGTCAGATTGAGAACTGGTCACAGTTTTATTTTTCCAGACATCATAAAAAATACTGAAAGGGAAGATTCTGTGGAAAACAGGCCAACACTCCTATAGAATTAGGGATGGCATATCTGATGTTTTTATCCACGTTATAGAATTCGGATGGAATATCTGATGTTTTATCCACGAGGAATTGAAGGTCAACACAACAAAATCAAAATGTACCGCAAGCTACTACAGCAATACAGCCGATTTTCTTGTCGGTTGTGTTAAACTACTACAATTTACAACTTTATTATTATTGCCATGCCGTTGAACAATTCCAGTTGTAATTCCAGTTGTAATCCTCCTCCAACTGTTACCAACTCCAGAAATCTACTTCAGCGAGCGTAGTCTCCGTTGCCATTGTAACAACCATAACTCCTCCTCCGGGGCTCAATGCCTTCTCCAGTAACATTAAATTGGTCTTCTTCTTTTATTTGTCATGAATTCATTCATTTTGACAAAGCTCAAGCCATGTTTGCCAGAGTTTGTGATACCTGTGTGCCTGAGTCTTAAATTAAACAGTTTTTAATTACGAAGGAGGAAATACAGATCGGTTTTGCTAGCTAATAGTTTCCCAAATATTGGCTATACAATGGCAGAATTAGGGTTAAATCGACCACATGTCAACAAAATACTGCCATTTTCAGGGAAGCTAATTTTTCTGTTGGCGGTGTGCTCTGGAACCTTTTTCGTTGCTACAGCCATGGGAAGTGAATAAATCGATACAAGTTTGATGTAAGTGTCTCCATTTTTGAAAGGCAAGCGTTTTTATATGACTGATTTCATTAATTTCTCTTCGAATATTGATCGCCGTTATTGGCTACATCATTGATTTCATTCATTTTCTAATATTGTGCCTAGAGCCAGATTTTTGGAACATTATTCAAACGAAACTGATGATCTCTGGCTGTTTGAAGATTGAATCCAAGTCCGTAACGAGGCTGTGCCAGACACACAACATAAATTGGCAGTGAATGATATTTCCTGGTCCAACACTTCGTGTTCACAGGAGACACTTCATAGTGCAAGTCCGGCAACAAGGCCCAGTATAACGCCACCATTCACTGGTATGTAATCTGGTAATCTCATTGTCTCTTATATCTTGAATAATGATGAATACTGATGGAATACGGCAGTTCTGGCACAGGCGGGCCGATGGACCTGAGTTTGTGACCCAATGCCCCATTCGCCCTGGTGGAAGTTACACTTACAAATTCAACGTAACTGGCCAAGAAGGGACCCTGTGTGGCATGTGTGCATATGTCTATGGCTTAGAGCTACAGTCTATGGAGTCTTAATTATCTATCCCAAGAGGGGAACGATTATCCCTATACTGTCCCGACAAACAGTTTCCCATCGTTCTGGGTAAGCACTAGCTTTAACGATACCGGTGTGCTGTTCTGAAGCAGCAATATCTAATTAAATAATAAAATTACAGAGCGGTAACTTCTGATTCTAATATGTATTGTAATTCGTTTGTGCTTTGACAGGACAATGGTGAATTCAAATCCCATTGATGTTGTGAATGAAGCGACACTCACAGGAGCTGTTCCCAACATTTCAGACGCGTATACTATAAATGCACAGCTCCGGGAGACCTACATAATTGTTCTACTTCAGGTATCTGGCTTTTGCTGCATCTGATCTGATATTTTTCGATTTCCTAATTGAGCTTTTTATGTTGAATAATTGAACTGGCTGATAACCTTATTCTTGTTCATACAGATACTCACTGTATTCGAGTGAAGGCAGGTGAAACTAATCTTCTGCGCGTTATCAATGCTGCAATGAACAATGACCTATTCTCTGCCGTGGCAAATCATTCAATGACCGTTGTAGCTGTGATGCTTTGCATGGCCAAAGCCTGTTCACACCAAATTTCTGATGCTCGGCCCCTGGGTGACTACATAGACGTAATGGAAATAATAAAGGATCAGAGTATAGGCAGTTACTACATGAGCGTTTTGGCTATTCCAGTGCAAGGCGAGTTGCCTTCAGATAACTCCACAACCACTGCAATTTTGGAATACGATGGAATTGACTCGACTTCCTCATCTCCACAGATGCCTGATCTACTATTCTTTAACGACACTGAGTCTATGACAAAGCGAATATCGCGGCTCTGAGAAGCTTGAACTCGCCCCAGCACCCAGTCTCTGTCCCTCAGACCGTTGAAGAGAATCTCGTTTCACACGGTGGGAATTGGGTTGATCAATGGAACAATATTGGCAGCAAGTATGAACAATCTCCTTTTCTTTTGTTCTGCCATCAACAGTGTCAATTGCTTCAAGCACACTATTTTGGCCAAAAAGGCGTATTCACCAAGAACTTTTCCGGATAACCCTCCGCTGCAATTCGATTACACCGCACAGAACATAAGCACAAGTCTGTTGTTCTGCAAAAGACACGAGAGTGAAAGTGCTGAAATACAACACAACGGCAAGTGATTCTTCAGGGGAACAATATCGTTGGTGGGTGCAGTAGCCAATTCATCTACACCTGCGCTATTATGACTTCTACATCGTGGGAGCAGGATTCGGTAACTACAATGCAAGAAGAGACCCTAAACACTTCAACCTGGTTGATCCCCCTGAAGTGCAACACTGTTAACGTTCCAGTCAAATGGATGTATGGCGCAAGATTTGTAACTGACAACCCTGGTAAGCGTACATACATCTACATACATATAGTTTCATCTTACACACACACATATATATATGGTGGGTTTCTACATGGATTGTGAGACAGTTTATATTGCTTTTAATTGGTTCATATTATCGTTGTATACGTAGGTGTCTGGATGTTCCATTGCCATTCGATGTACACGTAACATGGGGTTTGGGCCATGGTGTTTGTAGTTGAGAATGGACCAGATTATGAATCAAGCCTTCAGCGGCCTCTGCGAGATCTTCCACGGTGCCAGAAATTTCAAGCCACTTATTTTACCCAACGTCGACAGCAACAGCAGCACGACTATTTAATTCCTTTATTCCAGTCAAAATAAACTATTTGTTTGACTCTGCAAAGTATACTTTTTCCTTCCCTCCAAACAGCCGAAACCATATTCGTCCTTTGTAGTTTTTATTCATTCAGAAAGATAAATTTTCTCACCTGCTCCATTTTATATTCTTTAATAAATAACAACCATCACATTGTACACTGACTACTTTGTTAATAATCCATATCTGACAGTTTCACATTGTCATCATGGTGTCCTATATGATATGCTCATGGTCGGTTTTATATTTTCTAAGTTGACCATATTAATTTTAACAAATTTATATTAAAATTAATTTTATAATCTATATTAATGAATTTATATTAATAAAAATATTTTTTTTACGTTACATTTACAATTTAATTATTTATTTCATATTATTTTTTATTTTTGTTATAACATAATATGTATGAATAATACTATAGCTTTATTTGGAATATAGAGTTTTTTTATTTTGAAATAGAGTTTCATAATTTTAATTTAATTATCAAAAATTATTATGTGCATGATCATAATTGAATATCCATATAATATTCTAGAATATTTTTAATATTAGTATTTACATCAAAAAAGTTGAAACTCCTATCTATTTCTTCCTTTTAATTAATTTATTAATTTTCAAAATATCTTACGCAATGCATTATGATTTTTCAGGGCATGTAGCATTGATAAACCATGATATTGGTCCATCCTATTTACAGATTAATAATCTTATGATAAATTGAAAGCGGACTTTTATAACTAATAATCTTGTTATATGTTTTTTTAAATCTATATATGTTGAAGTAATATATTGATTATTTTTATCATTAATAATAATACTTAAATAAAGTTATGTTAAGTTTTATGACTTTTTAGTTTTAGCAAGGCTCATTGAGATGTCCATTGAACTTTACTAATAATTTAATTTATATTGTTGTGCTAGTCATACAAATATCTTTAGTTATGTAGATAAACATGTTTATTTTGAGATAAGGTTTTTCAATTTTTAATTTAATTATAAAAAAATATTAATGGTGACTCGTATAGATTTAACCTTCTTCACAAATTAGTCTAGAAATATTCAAGTAGTAGTAGTCACAAATCAAAGATTGAAATTTATCTCAAAAGCATTTATATCCTCTTCTCTTTAATTGAATTGATTAATTTCAAAAACATATCATATGAACATGTCTCATATGTACATAAATGATGATGTTTTGAACATGGTGTATTACTAAGCCATAGTATTGGCTATAGTCTTGTAGCCTACTTATATGTTAAGAAATACTACAGAGATAAAAAATATTACATGTTTTTTAAAATGTATATATATTTAACTCGTACATAATTATATTTTTAATTAATTAATAATAATAATAATAATTTTAAATAAAATTATAATTTAGTTATTTTTTTTATTAGTAAAAAATTAATTTAAAAAAATTATAAAATATGTATTGAAGCACATTATATCTCGAATTTCAATATAAAAAGTATGCCCAAGTGGAAAAGTGATGAATTAATGGATGAATAAATGGAAACATGGAAGAAAATGGTGGCTTAGTGTCTACATCCTTGAAATCTTGGTGGACAAAATGTGACCCAACAAAATTTTCAATTGGAAATTCAACACAAAATGTTTGAATAAGTTTATTACATGGCTAATTCAAGTTCAATTTCATTCCATGAGTGAAGAAGTTGTCATTTCCAGATATTGACATTTCCATTTCCATTTCGTATGTGACGCCCATGGGGTTGTTCTTATGTTTCAATATGTATAGATTAATTAATAGACAACTTCACTCATGTTTGATTTGAGAGAGTGTCAATTTATTTTCCCAAGTTCGATTTGATAGACAGGTTTTTCAAGGTTTTTTTATTTTTCAAATCACTCAAATTTGTATTTAATTATTATGTACAATATTGTAAGTTTAATGACATTTGATTTTAGTAATTGCTTAATCAAACTCCTTTGAATTATTTTAATTGAGATGGTAAGCACCTACTTACAAAATTGAATACATCAAATGGAAAAATACCTTGTTCGAATCATATATATATGTGTGTGTGTGTGTGTGTGTGTAATAAAAAAATAGACTTCATACTCATATGGAAATATGTTTTCAAATGTACTCGATAATTGATGGTGTCAAACAAGCCATAGAATGTTGTAAGGATTCCTCATAAAAGCTATCGATTTCAGGGGCTTGAACTTACGGTTGTTCTTGTTACGACTCAGATGGACACAAATACCTATTACAAGTGGTAGCTTATTCTTCTCCATCTTCTCTGATGTCTAATGGAGATCTCTTGTCCTGTAAATCATTTCCACCTATAAACCCTAAAAAATGTTCATTAGATTAGGGCTTGGGAGTTTCCCAAACCCTTACCCTAGTACTGGCACTTGAATCACAACATAGGCACCAAGGTATGACCCAACTAAAATGAGAATTCCATAAATTTGTATCACCTTTTTTCGTTCATCCTCAGGGTTAATTTTATCAAATATGTTTCAAACAATAACAATATTGTCCCAGAATGAGTTTGGTGTGTTTCTACCTCATCTACAATGAATTTTTTTTTTAAGAAGAAACAAACTTTCTATAATATGATAAATATATGTTTACATATTCATGCATATAGCATATGATTCAGATTAAACTCCATCTATCAAAAAACTAAGCATAACTCCCTTAGAGTATAAAACGAAACCCTGAGGATACATACATCGAAACAATGACTGAAGAAATCCAAATAAACTAGGCCTGTAGGCCCACAGAAAAGCCACAAAGGATATCAAAATAAAGCTTAAGAATAGGCATACAACCATGCTAGGTTGGTAAAAAACCACCCTAGGAAATAGGGGAAAGGCACAAGGCCCACAAAACATAAAGCCTACCAGAGGCAGGGACATCCCAGAAGTAGGGGATAAACCCCAGACTAGGATTTAAAAAAAATAGACGCAGAAGAGCAACAAGGAATAGACCCCGAAACCCAAGACCGACATCGACCTTGACCCACCTCCATCTAACCAGTCTTAAGAAATGAGACCCCCAACCGATGTCTCGCCAGGAACCCAAAAGGAGACTATGGCCACCCCCAAAGCTAGAGAACAACAAGCACAACAGTGAAATTGGGCACCAAACAAGTGGCAATAACAATCTGGGCAGAATCATCAAAATCACGAACCCATCCATTGCATCTGCAAGAAAATGACCCCCAACATTATCGAAAAAGATATTTAGCAACGGGGATGTAGAGAGGGCCGCAACGGGAAGGCGGCCGCCGAAACCCACTAGGAAAAACCCAAGATTTCTCTCCAAATAGGACATGGTGTGATACCATCACTCTATCTGGCCCACTATGCTCATAGAATAGATGTCGAGTTGAGAATCGAGAAGGAGACAATGAGAACACTAGAAGCCAGAGAATAGCAAGCACAACAGAGAAATAGGGCATCAAAATAGTGGCAACAACAATCTGGGCAGTGGCAGCACAAGCACAGACTGACCTACCTCATCTGTAAGAAACGACCCCCAACGCGAACGAAACATAGAGTCAACCGCAGGAATGTAGAGGGGGCTGCAGCGGCAAGTTGGTCTCTAAACCCCCCTCAGGTGAAACCCTTGTGAATACTTGTTTCTCAGCCAAACAAACCTAGTTGTTTGATCATGTGCACCCACCGCAACCTTAGCTCTACTTAGTTTAGTTCTAGTCAGCTCCAGCTCTGAGTGCTTACCCACATGAAGCACATCATTGAAATTGGCGTTAGAGTCTACATTAGAAGGCAGAGATGGTGGTGGGTAGCAATAGTGAAATGAAGGGGTAATTTGTAGCATGGAGAAATTCCATAGGGATGTAGAGGGGGGCGCAACAGCAAGACGACCATAGGACCCTCTCAAGCAAAACCTTAGCACTTTGTTTCCTCTATTCTGCCTATTTACAAGATTCTAGTTACCCAATCCCTTCGATCTACAAAGAAGATATGTTTCCTGTTGGTGCAAACTATCCTCTACTTTTTTTAAATTAGTATTTTCTGATAAATGATCTAACTGCCATAGATCCTACTAGGGGTTAAATCCATAAATAAATGCCATAGATTCTTATATCAAACAATCACATGATAGCAAATCATTAAATGTTGGGATTTCTTTGGTTGCCACCATTACTGGACGTTGTAAATGCAACTTGTTGAAATTCAACAAGAAAATCCACCCACATACTAGTGTGGAATTTCAGTCACACAATGGTGAGAAATTTAGTTACACATTAGTGCAAAATTTAGGTGTCTAGTTTATTTTTTCCTTATATAAATTGGACAATAAATTGTAATTTCATCTCATAAAAACTTGTATCAGTTAACTAAGTCATGATGATTGAATGAGCTCAAGAAATTCAAGTTGAGGGTCTAATATGAGGCATGTAAAGTGATCCTAATATTTTGGTGGTCCAATTGTAGTTGTAGCACTAGTGTGATGTGAGTGTAATCAGTGAACTCAAATTAGTTGAGTTAAAATCAGTTTAACTAGTTCTAACTGAGTGATGAATTAGTGAGAGGTCCAGTGAATTAAATCAGATTTAATTCACAAGTAGTGATTAAACAGATAACTGATGATTTTCTATTAATAGTTGCATGCATGTAAATTATGATGAAGACATAGTTAAGACAGAGGTTAAAGGGAACCTAACTATCAATTGTATTATTAGAAATTTCTCGGGGGAAATTATAAAGTCATGATAAGGCCATGATGGATTGCGCAACCAAGGATGGCCAAATTTTCTTTTTAATAGGGGCTTATTTCCCTAGTAATTACGTGAGGAATTCAGGTTGAAGGAAGCCAAGGAATTGGTTATGTCTTTGTGCACTTTTGCTTAGATCAGTGTGAGACAATTTGTAGAGTGTGGGAGATTCTTGTGAGTAAGAACGCATTGTTTTGTTTCATGATTCCCTAACTTTATACAATATACGATAGCAAGGTTTTGAATAGTTTCTTTCCCCAATAATATATTGTGTTTTGCGATTGATTTACTTCTTTCTCCTACTTTCATTTGATTGTTTTAGTACATCACAAGATCAGATTGAATCCATTGATATATAATTATATAAATTTATACATGGTATCAGAGCACCAGGAATTACAATAGAAGAGAAGAAATTGAGTTTGTGTTGAACAATATTCAAATTTGCAGATTCATTGTTTGGTACCTAGCAGTTGACCAGGATGTCTTTCATTGGCTTTAGACTCGAATATGCACTCGAGGGAAATCGAACTATATTGCATGGAAGGAAAGGATGGAGGCAGTATTGGAGTATCAGAATAAAGGAAATCATTGACACTGATATTCCTGAACCCGCTCCAACAGATGTTGTGCAACATAAAGCATGGAAGAAGAACGTTGTAAAGGAGAGGAGGATCTTATTAGAGGGAGTTCAATATCATATTATCTCAAGTCTCCATGGCTAGGAAACTACATATTCTATGTGGAATGAGTTTATAGATATATTTCAAAATAGCAGTGACTACAGGAAATCAAAACTCAAGGAAAAGCTCAGGAAAATAAAAATAGAGAAGGGCGACACAATCCATAAATACTTGACCAAGTTCACTTTATGTCGAGATGAGCTTGGAAGTGTTGGGATTACTGTGGATGATGATGACTTAGTGAGCCTAACACTTCTAGGCCTTCCCAAGAGTTGGCATAATTACCAGGATTCTGTGAATGGGAGGGAACAGTTACCAGAGTGGGAGTGACTATGGTCAGATTTTGTACAAGAAGAGTTTCGGTGGACTACCAGTGATGGATCCTCATCCAAGACTAATGATGAGGAAAATTGTGCCTTAGCTGACAAGGAAAAGAAAGGGAAAGGGAAGAAGTCCTATTTCAAATCAGAGACTGACAAAGAAGTCAAGAAACGAGAGATGTCAAAGGTGAAAATTTTCAAATATCATGATCATGGACACTATGCCACAAATTTTCCACAAAATAAGAAGAAAAACAAGAAGGCTCCGGGAGCTGTAGCAGGTGAAGCTTTGGCCTCACAGTTTGAGTTGGACTTCTCTCTCATTGCATGCATGGTGTCAACTGTGATGGGATCTATGTGGTACTTGGATAGTGGATCATCTTTCCACATGACTAAAAACAAAGAATTCTTTAGTAGCTTGGAGGAGAAGGATCTTCAGATGCACATCGAGATGGGTGATGACGGGAGGTATAGAACTACCAGGATTGGTACAGTTACTTTCCAAATAGAGTCAGGTAAAACTTTCATACCAAAAGTTGTCATGCATGTACCAGGTTTGAAAATGAATTTAGTTTTAGTTTCTATGTTGGAGGATCTTGGATATGATGTGGTTTTTAGTGAAGGAAAGGCGTTCCTTCGTCACAAAGCTATGAGAAAGGTAAAGAAGATTGGGGTTCGTGTGAAGAACCTCTACAAACTTAATGTAGTTGGTTGCACAACATTGATCAGTAAAGGAGATGAGGTGGTGAGCCGGGATACCGGTGAGTTATGGCATAGGAGGTTGGGTCATCTACATCATAACACTTTGAGGATCATAAAACAGATTTCTATAGGGGTTCCAAGGGGTACACTTGCATTGAGAGACACATGCAAAGGTTGGGGAAGTACAAATGCCACCTTTCATGAGAAGGAGAACTAAGCATCGGAAATACTTAAGAGAGTTCACTCAAACGTGTGTGGACTATTATCAACAGTTTCCACAACAAAACACAGGTATTATGTGATTTTTGTTGATGATTTTTTTAGAAAATGTTGGATTTTCTTCAGGTAGAAGAAATACCAGACGTTATCTAAGTTTTTTGAGTTCAAAGCACTAGTAGCGAAATATACTAGTAGGAAGGTGAAGGCTCTAAGGAGCAACAATGGTGGTGAGTATAGCTCTAATGAATTCAAAAACTTATGTCACAAAGGAGGAATATAGAGAGAATTTATTGCACCTCATAACCCACAAGAAAATGGGGTTGTAGAAAGAAAGAACAAAACAATTTTTGGAGTAGCATGAGCTATGTTACATGATCAGGGCATGTTGTTGCATCTATGGGCAGAGGCATGCAACAAAATGATATTTATGCAGAATCATAGTGCTCATTGGATACTTGGCATGAGTACATCAGAGGAGGATTTTTCATGTAAGAAACCGGATGTTTCATATTTTAAAATTTTTGGCTCATCTTTCTATTGCCATGTGACCAAATATTACAGGAAGAAGCTAGAACCAACACCAAAGGTTGGGATATTTTTCTGGTACACATATACTCCCCACAACTATCGGGTGTATTTTCCATCACACGAGATGACCTTTGTTAGGAGAGATGTGAAATTTGATGAGGAGAAAGCCATGCGATTGTCCCTAGAGATGGAGCTTGTCTTGCATGTAACAGAGGAAATATTAGTTCCAAAGGATGAACCTCAGGATGTGGATCAACCATAAGAAGAGGAATAGAGAATGGAAGAAAGCACTCTTGTAGAGCCATCCACTAGAAGCAGTAGGAAGCACACCAGAGAGGCTGACAGATTGATGCTAGATGTGATAAAGAATGTAGGTGCACCTACATCACAATGTAGGTAGAGAAGGTTCCCAGAAAAGTATGCTGGATGCATGGCTCTTATGAGAGAATGTATTGTCATGAAACCATCCTATTTCAAGGAAGTAGTGCAGCAGTCGGTATGGGCTGATGCCATGGTTGAGGAGCATTACTCCATTATAAGAAAAAATGCATGGGAAGTTGTCCCAAGACTAGTGGGAAAGTTTGTGATTAGATCGAGGTGGATCTCTAAGGTGAAGCAAGAAGAAGATGGGAGTATGAATAAATACAAGGCTATATTTGTGGTCAAAGGATTCTCACATGTAGAGGGGATTGACTATGAGGAGACTTTTGCGCCAGTTGCAAGGTACTCATCGATTAGATCCATTCTTGCACTCTCAGCATAGATGGGATGGAAGATACATCAGATGGATGTAAAGAAAACATTTATCAATGGATTTATTTAGGAATAAGTGTACATTGAGTAGGCATAAGGTTTTGAGACCTTAGAAAGGGAGTTTCATGTGTGAAGACTGAAGAGAGCACTATATGGGCTGAAGCAAGCACCTCATGCTTGGTACACCAGGATCGACAACTATTTCATCGGGTTGGGCTTCACAAAGAGTGAAATGGATGCGAACCTATATCATATTGTGGTTGATGGTAAGCTTTTGATTATTTTAATTTATGTAGATGATCTTATATTGACAGGTGATGAGCAACTCATAAATTCTTGCAAAGAGGATCTTGCAAGATAATTTGAGATGAAGGAGATGGGGATATTGCATTACTTCCTTGGTTTGGAAATATGGAAAAGAGATGGGGAGATATTTTTATCTCAGCCTTCAGGGGAAGTATGTCAAGGAGTTTCTGAGGAAGTTCCACATGGAGGGGAGCAAACCCATGGAGACTCCTCTTACAGGAAACTAGAGGAAGGAGGATGCTACTTCAGGTGAGGTAGTGGATGCTACTATTTACAGACATCTTGTGGGTTCACTTACATATTTGGTGAAAACACACCCATACATATGCTACGCAATTAACCAACTTAGTAAATTAGCTACGGTTAAGCCAACCAAGCTCTTTTGGAAGGCCGAGAAGAATTTTTTGAGATATCTCAGGGGAAATATAGAGTATGGATTATGGTACATACAGACAAAGGGAGTGAAGCTTCAAGGCTTCACCAATGCACATTGGGCAGGCAGTCCATCAGACAGGAAGAGAACATCAGGGGGCATCTTCAGCATAGGATCAACAACAGTTTATTGGTACAACAGGAAACATATATCAGTTTCACTTAGTTCAGCAGAGGCATAGTACATGGCAGAAAGTCAGGCTGCATGCAAGGCCATCTGGATGAGGAAGATACTTGTTGGTTTTCTTGGTCATCACATGAATCTGACAATGATACATTGGGATAACTAGAGTTGCATAAAACTCTCCGTTAATCCAGTATTCCATGAATGTCCGAGCATATTGATATATGGGATCACCATATCAGATTTTATGTTCAGAGGCACATTATGTTGCTGCATTACATTCCCATAGAGGATAAGGATGCATAAATCTTGACGAAGGCACTGGCAAAGAGAAAATTCGAATACCACAAGCGCAGGATTGGGGTAGCTAATAATCCCTTTCTTGTTGAGAGGGAGTGTTGAAATTCAATAAGAAAATGCACCCACATAATAGAGTGGAATTTTAGTCACACATTGGTGAGAAATTCAGTTACACATTAGTGTGAAATGTGGGTGTCTAATTTATTTTTCCCTTAAATAAATTGGACAATAAATTGTAATTTAATATCATAACAACTTGTATCAGTTAACTAAGTCATGATGACTGAGTAAGCTCAATAAATTGGAGTTGAGGGTCTGAGATAAGGCATGTAGAGTGATCCGAATATTTTGGGAGTCTAGTTGTAGTTGTAGCACTAGTGTGGTGTGGATGTAATCAAATAAGTCAAATTAATTGAGTTAAAATCATTTTAACTAGTTCTAATTGAGCGATGAATTACTGTGAGGGCTAGTGAATGAAATCAAATTTAATTCACAAGTAGTGATCAATCAGATAACTAATGTTTTTCTACTAATAGTTACATGCATGTAAATTCTGATGAAGACCCAGTTGAGACAGAGGTTAAAGGGAACATAACTATCAGTTGTATTATTATAAAATTTTCCGAGTGCAATTATAAAGTCATGAGAAGGCCATGATGGATTGTAAAATCAAGGAAGGTGGAATTTTCTATTTAATAGAGGCTTATGTCCCTAGGAATTGCATGTGTAAGGTAGGTTGAAGGAAGGCAAGGAATTAGCTATGTGTTTTTCCATTTTTGCCTAGATCAATGTGAGACAATTAGTAGAGTGTGGGAGATTCTTGTGAGAAAGAATGCATTGTATTGTTTCATTATTCATGAATTTATACAATATATGATAGCGAGGTTTGAGAAATTTATGTCCCCAAGTATATCATGTGTTGTGCGATTGATTTACTCCTTTCTCTTACTTTCATGTGATTGAGTGATCATGTTTTATATTCCGCAAATATTGTAGAAGGATTCAATATCTTGTTTTAGTACATCACAAGGTCAGATTGAATCCATTAGTATAATTTCTACACAACTTCACTTCAATACTTATCATAATGTGTCACATCTAGTTTAATGCTATCAAATCATCATCATATGTGAATTTATCTAGCCATAATTGTCTAAATTCTTGTAACTAACGATGTAATTATTTCAATTTTTATTTTTTGCTAAAGTTGTGACTTTAGCGAGCAATTTTTAATGAACATTTATAGATGTCAGATTCTCACTTTCTTGATTATGGAAGGAGAGCAACAAAAATGTTACAATCACATAGTCATATGCAAGATGGACGAAATAATCCTCGCAGTCGAAGCTATGTTAAAACAATGCCTTTAGTTGCTAAGTTTTTTTTATGAAGAATTGAAAGATGGGACAAATAATTGGGCTCTCCAATCGAGTATAGGGGAGATGTGTAGGTGTAAATAATTAAAAATTATAATATTTGACATACATATTTTAAAAAATATATATAATTTTGGATAATTAAAAAATAAAAACATATAACATATATAATTTTATATAAATATTATGTTTTTATCAATAGAAAATGAGTAGGCATAAAGTTTTGTAAACATAAGCATTTAGCATTTATATATCAACATCAAAAAATAATAAAAGGTTAAAAGTAATATATAACCTAATATGATGGAGATGTAGTAGTTTCCATAAATGAGTGTAAACATTTAAATCTTGGCTCAATTGATAATAAAAAAGTTAAACTAATAAAAATTAATAAAATTAAATTTTTTATATTGTAATTTTGTTAGTAGCTTACTCCCTCCAACTTAAGTTAAGTTAGAAATTATGTTTTTCAAAAATTTGCATAAATAATTATAACTTACATTGGTCAATACTAAATTAAGATGCAGTCTAACTTATAGGGGAAATGACCTTTTTCACTACATGTTTTCTAGTTATTTTTAATTAAAATCTAGCAAATATTTTTTAAAACTTGAGTTTAAGTTGTTAATTTACAACTGAATGACCTTTTTGAGGACATGTTTTCTAGTTAATTTTAATCAAAATCTAGCAAATATTTTTAAAAACTTGAGTTCAAGTTGTTTAATTTGCAGAATTTGAGTGCCCTAGGGGTTATTTAGGGTGATGAATCCATTTATGCATTAAAAAATGCATTATAAACAACAAAAAATCACTTCTTTCTTGAAATTTTTTTACCTCATTCTTGTGAAAAATGATATTTCCTCTATAAGTTAGAATATTCCCTAAAGTAATAGTGGTTGATAGAAAAAACATCCTATAGTCTTGCTTTGACATGAACTAATAAATTGAGATGTGAAGTCAATAAATAAATTCCTTTCTTAGGGAGAAGAATTTGCATACATGTTGGTGGGTAGTGACGACTACTTAGTGTACATATTTAGAGTTTTACTCCTACATAAGTGCCAGAAAACATAAATAATGCTAGGAAGTAGCTCCTGGTAAGTATATTTATTTACATCTTATTCATATCAATTTTTTTATGCAAATATTTGCTTAAATTATGATGGGAAATAATTGATGGTAAATATGTCATTTATTTGAGTATAAGTTGTTTTCAAGGATTTTATTTTTTGATGGTTTTCCTACAAACTTTAGAAAAAAATTCACTCCACAAATATATAAAAAATACGCATAAATATTGCAACCATATCCATAAATTATGGCATAAATTTTTTAAGGAAATTATCCACATGTCATTATATTATACAAAGGCTCCAAGAAGACCTTTAAGTTATGGTCCAATCAAACGTTTGAAAATTAATTTTTTTAATAATATTGAAAAAAAAATATTTTATTTTGAATGTTAAACATTATAGTTTGCATTGGTCAATTGTAAACTAATAGTGATCAATATAAAATTCAATTGTTAGAGTCCTTCTTTGGGAGGGACTAATAAAGATTCCACAATCATATTTAAATTCAATTAATAAGAACTTAAAATCTTAATACTTACAATAAACTCATAATATAATAATATTCTTAACCATGGAAATTCACCCCCACTTTAATATGGATATTATTAACTTGTAAATAACATTTGTTACAATATCATGGCTTATCAATACCACATGCCAAAAATACATAGGTAATTTCATAATAAAAAATTAAAATGTAAAATATAGTATACCCTACATATATCTATGATTACATGGAGTGAAAATTATTTATCATATGGATGGAGATATTTGGCAGGGGGGGAGCAACGAGAGAGAGAGAGAGAGAGAGAGAGAGAGAGAGAGAGAGAGATAAAGGGAGGGAAGAATAAAGACAAAGAGATAGATGTAGAGTGAGAGGGAGTGACAACGGAGAGATGGAGACAATGTGAGGGGGAGAGGAGAGGAGGGGAGAGAGAGGGGAGAGAGAGGGAAGGAGAGGAGAGAGAGAGATACATAGATATGGAGGGGGGAGAGATGGAGGGATATAGTTACAAATTTGGATAGAGAGAGAGAGAGAGAGAGAGAGAGAGAGAGATGGGGGTGACAGAGGGAGGTAAAGATAAAGGGAAAGAGAGGGATTGAGAGAGAGAAGGAGATGGGGAATGAGAGAGAGAGGGAAGAACAAATGCATAGAGAGATAGAGGTAGAGAGATATAGGTAGTGACAAGGGAGAGATGTGTTAGAGAATCAGAAAGGAATAAATTGTAGGTTTTAACCCTGTACAGAATTTATCTACAAATGAATCTTAAAAACATAAAATAAACAATAGCGAGAGCATAAAACATAAAATATATATACACAAATATTTTCCCTTAGATACAAAATTGGGACTACCAGCTTGATTTTTCATTATATTACTTTTAGTGTTACAACACATATATATACATGACGAAGAATTCATAAACCCCAATCCATTAACCCTGGATTAGAACATAACTATAGTTCCCTTGACTAGATCTACAAAATACTAGCAGCTAAAAATCATCATGCCGCAAAACCATGTGCAAACCCAAGCACAAAACCATGGGTGGATCTGCCCACCGAAAAATAGGATCCAAATTTTTTTTCCCGGGGCGCTGCCCTAGTCCCTGAACAAGGCAGGCTCCCACCTCCCCTGTGATCCCTCTGCTTCCTCCGCTGAAACGTACAAGGGGGATATCACCCCCCCTATGACCCTCCCTACGTGTGACTAATCGTGGAAATAATATAACACATACCCAACATTCTCCCACTTGTTTTCTTTCCGCAGGGGGGCATAAGAGAGCTTAGTCAATAGTCCAGATCTGCAACACCCACTGTTTCTCTACACCAAGAGAACTTTTGAGTGCTCACAGACTTCGTCAATGGATCTACAACATTCTTCAAAGTGTCCACCTTTACTAGCAACACGCTTTTATACTCAACCATATCTCTCACAAAGTGATATTTAACATCAATGTGCTTTGTGTTTGAATGATAAGAAGGGTTCTTAGCTAATAAAATTTCACTTTGGCTATCACAGTCTATCCTTATAGCTCACTTCACCAACCCCATAATTGAATACAATCTCTACAACCAAAATGCTTCCTTTCTTGCATGAGTGGCTGCCATGTATTCTTCCTCTATAGTTGAAAGAGCCACTACAGATTGTCTTTTATTCATCCAACTAACTGCACCTCCAAATAGTCTCAACACATACCCACTTGTAGATCTTCTTTGGTCCAAATCTCCATCTTATTCTACATCAAAAAAACTACAGATTTGCAATACTCTATCCAATCCTAGTCTTCCCTTGTAGCACAAACCATAATCACTAGTGCCACGCAAATATCTTAAAACCCGCTTCACTGTTGTCCCATGATCCTTCCCTGGTTTTGACATAAACTTGCTCAATAATCCCACTGCATGTGCAATGTCTCATCTAGTACAAACCATTGCATACATCAGGCTGCCCACTACACTTGCATATGGAACACAGGACATATCCTCCTCTTCTTCTTGTGTCTTGGGACATTTTTCAGCAGATAGCTTTGCACCTACAGGAATAGGAACCTTCACCAGTTTACTATCTTTCATATTGAACCCCTGCAATATTATCTCGACATACTTCCTGTGGTTTAACCAAAGCTTCCTCTTTTCCCAATCTCTCTTAATTTCCATGCCCAAAATACAGTTTCCAACATCAAGATCCTTCATGTCAAATTTGGAGAACAATTGGGTCTTCAAATCCTGGATAATTTCTTTATCATTTCCAATGAGAAAAATATCATCCACATACAAGTTCAAATAATAACATGGTCACCAATTAATTTAAAATACACACAGTGATCCTCTTTTCTTCTGGTGAAGCAAAGTCCTTGTATATAGGTATCAAATTTTTGATACCACATCCTTGGTGACTTGTTAACCCATACAGAGACTTCTATAACATGCATACCAGTTCTTTCTTACCATTCACCATAAATATTTCAGGTTATTTCATGTAGATAGCATATTCCAGATCCTCGTGAAGAAATTTTGTCTTCACATCCATATGTTCTACCTCAAAATCTAATTCAGCAACAACAGATAAAAGTAATCTACTAGAAGTAAATTTGGCAATAGGAGAAAAAATATCACCAAAATAAATTCCCGAAACCTGGGAAAAACCTTTTGCTACCAATCGAGCTTTGAATTTCTCCACCTTGCCTTCTAAATTCATCTTATTCTTAAACACCTATTTTCTCCCAATGGGCTTCCTTCTAGCCAGCAACTCCACCAGATCCCATGCCTCATTTTTGTGCAAGGATGCAATTGCATCAACCATGGCCTCCTTCCAGAGTTTTCCATCCTCTGAATTCACTTCCTCCTTGACAGTTCTAGGATCATCATCAGTTATAGTTAAATAAAAATTTGAACAGAAAGTAGATGGACGATACCTTTCCGGTCGCCTTCTTTCCCGAACTGATCTTCTCACAACTAGAGTTTGTGGCTCTTCCTCTTTTGAATCTTCTTCTGTTGTAGATTCTGATTCATCCTCCTTTATTTCAAAGCCTATATCATCACGTTCCTTTGGTAGGAATTCATGTTTAACAACATCTTTCACCTCTCTAAACACCAAATCTTGACTTTACACAACCTTCCTTGTTTTTGGGTTCCAAAGCTTGTAACTTTTTAAACCATCCTTATACCCAAGAAAGATGCACCTTTCAGATTTATTAGCTAACTTGGTCCTTTTCTCCTTTGGAACATGTACATATGCATCACATCTAAATACCTTCAGATGTGAAAGAGAGGGTTTATTACCAGTCCATACCTCATGTGGATTCTTATCCTCCAATGCCGATGAAGGTGATCTGTTAACCAAGTAACATGCAGTCTCCACTACTTCTGCCTAGAATTTTGTCCTAACTCGGTACCATTGAGCATGCTTCTTGCCTTTTCCATGAACGTTATGTTCATTCTTTCTGCAACTCCATTTTTCTGAGGTGTGTATGGATTAGTATTTTGTCGTGCTATACCACACTTCTTACAGAATTCTTCAAATTCCTTCTTGCAAAACTCTCCACCATTATCTGTCCTCAACACCTTTATCTTCTTCTCTGTTTGATTTTCCACCAGAGCCTTAAATTCTTTAAATCTATCAAAGACTTCAGATTTATTCCTTAAGAGATATATCCATGTATTCCTTGAGAAGTCATCTATGAATGAAACATAGTACATATACTTTCCCAGTGATGGAACCGACACAGGTCCAAACACATCACTATGCACAAGATTTAATATCCTGTTCACCCTTTTAACACCAGAAGGAAAACTTACCTGATTCTGCTTCCCATATACACAATGTTCACAGAAATCAAAATCTAGAGAGAAATTAGACATACCTTCTACCATACCATTTCTATGCAGTATCCAAAGGCCCTTCTCTCCAATATGTCCAAGCCTTTGATGCCATAGCATGGCTTTTCTCCGGAGAACGCTAGGCTTTCTGCTCCACTTTCAGAAACCACAGAACTATTGCACCCATCAGTAATAGTGCTACCCTGAAGCTTGGACAGAGTTCCAATACCAGTTCTCCCCGCATTAACACCAGTTCTCCCTGAACCATCTTGCAAGTATCTTTCTCAAACATTATTTTTACACATGCATCCATCTTTCTTACAAAAATCAGATTTCTAGAAAATGGAGGAATATACAGAACACTAGGAAATGTTATAATCCTTCCACCTTGCAGCTTCAACTTGAATTTTCCACATCTGACGATTTTGGCCTTCCTATCATCCCCTAAGAAGACATCACCACCATCATACTTCTCATACTCGCCGAACCACTCCCTATGGGGAGTGAAGTGAAAGGATGCACCTGATTCAATCAACCATGCCTCATGATCTACATGTGTATTTGAAGAAGAAGCCAAATACGCATCCCCACGTTCATCCAAGCTATTTGCAAGGCTGAGACAATGTCATCAAAATTCAAGGTAGTTGTATTGCTACCTATTGCAATAACCAGACTGTCCCACGAGTCTGGTAGAGAGCACAACAAATTGATGCACTTATCTTCATCTGAGATTTTAATATCAACAGATGACAACTGACTTACCACAGTATTGAAGGCGTTCAGATGCTCTGTCACCGAGTCTCCATCCTTCATCCTCAGGTTATACAGCTTTTTCCGCAGGAACAACTTATTCACCAGAGACTTAGATTGGTACAAAGTCCCAAGTTTTTCCCACAAATTATTCGCCGTAGCTTCCCCAGATACATTCAACAATACTGAATCTGACACACACAACCGTATTGTGCTCTTAGCCTTCCGATCCAGTTTCTTCCAGTCTTCATCTGACATTGTCGCTGGTTTAGTACCTGGATCTACCGCAATCCACTGATCTTTATCCACCAGCAGATCCTCCATCTTGAGCTTCCACAACTCAAAACTCTGACCATTAAATTTCTCAATCTCTATCTTTCCGCCACTCGCCATCTTCTTTCACCGCAAGAATCGATCCCGCAGATCTCCCACTGAATAGGGTCTACCACAGGCCCGAGCAAAAAACCCTCAACAACAAAGGCGTCCCCTTGAAGCCGAAACAGCTCTGATACCAAATGTAGGTTTTAACCCTGAACAGAAATATCTACACACGATTCTTATAATAGAAAATAAACAATAGCAAGAGCATAAAACATAAAACAGATAAACACAGAGATTTTCCCCTGGATCCCAAATTGGGACGACCAGCTTGATTTTTCATTATATTCCTTTTAGTGTTACAACACATATATATACATGCCGAGGCATACATAAACCCCAATCCATTAACCCTGGATTAGAACATAACCGTAGTTCCCTTGACCGGATCTACAAAATACCAGGGGCCGAAAACCATCGAACCCCAAACCCATGTGCAAAACCATGCACAAAACCATGGGCGGATCCGCCTATGAGTGGGTCCGCACAAAAAACAAATTTTGGCTGGGGCGCTGCCCCGGACCCCAACGGTGGGGACTGCTTCGCCCCTCGTGACCCCCCAGCTACGCCCGACGCAACATACATCGCGTGGGGCTAATCGTGGAAAGAATATAACACATACCCAACAGAGGAGAGATGGCCCCTCGCGCTCCTCCATTGGTATCTGCAACACATGTCTTTAAAATAACTTCCACACATTTATTTTCAAATGATAGTGCTATGGCTTGTTTGTAGGATGTTGGAGTGGTATGGCGGAGGTCAAGAGGTCGAACCCCGACCTCGCCCCTCCACCTAACATATTTGCACTATATACATAGTGTCCAATCAAACACGAATATGTTGAAAATGTTGGTTTAATGCTCCAACATTTAATGAAAAATGTAATAATATAAATATGCCACAATTTTTAAATGTTTGGAATAATGCCAACTTAATAACATTTGGAATTTGGGTTGATATTTAATGTGTGAAATCTAATATTAATTTAAAGTTTAAAGTTTAATTAATAAATATTAAAATATATAATAACATAATATAATATATGATTAAAAATAATCATATAAAATATTAATATTATATATAATTTATATATATCTATATATATATAATATATATGTATATATATATATATATATATATTAACCAAATTTAACATATTAAAAAATATAATTTTCAACACATGAATTCATGAACCCACATTCCACTTTGGAGGAAATTGGGTGATTTTTACCTTCACAAACCAAACTGGAAAATCCAATTGTGACATTTGTCACAATACCATTGGGCTAAAAACTAAAAAATATTCTATGCATGCTAACTGGACTGCCATGTCATCAGATGTACCTGTTCTGCGATATTTTTTTTTAAATTTGTCTATTCTGAATGGGGATGAGTAGACCATAACTCCTTCATCTGAACTCAGTTTTCAATGAAACGAGTTGCGTTGGATTCCCTACAACAGGCCAGTCTCTTTGAATTTGGTTTGGTGAAATTCTAAGCATTTTCATTTTTGAGCTAATTTTTTCCCCTGGTCAAGATTTTGATCACTCCTTCCCACTGATATGCTTTTAGACCCACAAAAGTTGGCTATCTCATAAGTGCTGAAAATTATTATGTTTCCCAAGTTCTATTATCTTGATTCTACTTCGATAAATCGCTATGACAACCACTTCGTCACTGACATGCCTTGCCTTGCCTTGAAAATAGCTTAGATCTTTAACCATTGTTCTCATTTTGCTGCTAACCCAATCCAACATTTGTTGGTTGCTTGCTGATATAACAATTTTGTTGTACCAAATCGATTCCTCGGTGCCTTCCCACTGAGAATATTGTTCCTCCTTTGAAAAGAAATGACCATTCTTTTACCTCCACAGTTCCAAATTCCACATCTGGAAGAATGCATTCACCGTATCCTTTTCTTCTTGGCGTTAAAACATAACATGGTCTACAATGGATGAAAAATTTCTCGACACCTTGTCACAAACACAACACATCATGCAAGAAACATAACTTGACAACATATCCTCTTGCTCCTTCAAAGCAACTAGTTTCACATCATGTGAACTTCGCTATGTACTCTCATATATTGGTGTCAAACTATCGATCAAACAAAATTCAGAAAAACATGCCTCTTCAAACAAATGACTCTCAAGTCAAGCATAAGAACGTGTAAAAACTTGACGATCCTTTTCCCAGGACAAAAATAAGTTGAGATCTCATGAAACACTTCATCAACATCTCCTCTTCATCCTTGGAGACAAAATCAACTCTTCCAAGTCGATATGACATGTGTTGGGTGGTTTAATTGTTAGATTAAACCTCTCAATATTAGTTATCCATCCGGGAGTCGTAAACGTGAATTGTACTGCATCTTGGCTCAACTTAATGGTCAGAGTATAAATATTCCTTTGTAATGATAAACTAGGTACTGGAATGAAGCACACATTTTCTAGAAGATAAACAATCTTAAAAAGGGACCTACTTAACCAATTTTATCATGGTACTTTTAAAACTATATCTAGCATTCACTGTAAACTTCATACAACATTGAAACTAAAAGAGATACAAAAAAATCCTCAATCATACGACATTCTCACATTGTAGCTAGATAAATGAATAATTCTACTTTTAAAACCACCTATGATAACTTGAAAACCCTAATCCATTTTCCGCTCTCATTAACTTGAAACTAACACTTGAGATAAGCAAAAATGACACACACATTACTCTAATGATAACTAACTATAACTATTCCTGATAACAAATTCAAGATTCAAATTAACAAAGAACAATTCTAACTATTGCTAAAAGTAAACAACTTTGCTTGATGTAAAATAACACTTAAGAGATCCTATTAAAAATCACATTGCAAATCATCTTTGAGAAACCTTCAATTCAAAGATTTTTAATCTAGATTACATGAGTCATTCAAAAACAAGCTTACTCCTCAAAATCATGTAACTCCATAATGAAAACTAAATCAATGTCATGTAACTCAATAATTAAAACTAAATCACTGCTACATGCACAATCAAATCCACACCCATAATTGCTCTTATAAAGAAATGTTTATAATATGAAAAAAAATAAGAGAAATTCTAATTAAAAAGAAATCTAATTACTAAGCGAAGTCCCAGGATGCATAAAAAAATCAAATTATTGTTAAATCCCGCAAACGTTCAAATAAATTAGGTAATGAAAACCTTGAATTAATATTCTAACTGGGCAGTGTTAACATACTCAAATTCAAAGCATTACAATCTGTTCTAATTCCATATTTAAATTCAAAGCATTAAAATCTGTTGCAGTTCCTGAATCAAACTCAGAAATCGTTGTATTCCTATGCTCCCATTACATTTGATTTTAATAAGAGGAATAGATTATAAATCTATATTGCAACTCAAGCATATATTATGTAATGAGTAATAATTCTTTATCCCATTAATTTACACAATGCAACAATGACCACAACGCTCTGAAATTGAACAATACCTGCCAAAAACTCACACAGAAACATGAAAATTTTTAAATAACGCATATGTAATGAGCCTATGTTATTGATCATGATTAGCTATAGAGGTGGGGGGACCTCCCATGCGTGGAGTAAGATGAATTACTGCAGTGGAGGAAAAATTTAGAAAATCATAGACCAAATTCGAATTGGATCATGGTGACAACGCTACTTCTCACAACTCGAAGGCAACCATGTGTATTTAAAACATCATTGAGAAATCGATTACACCAATCACAGAAAGCACCAATTCTTCCTCTTTACAAAACAATCCCTCTATCTCTATTATGCTCTCATGCAAATTAGATGTCATTTCTACATCTTATAAAGTTCCCTCCTTAGTGCGTAGCCCTCTACCTTTGATAGCAGTGATGCGGATCTTAATTAGATGGATCGATGGTTATGTAGAATAAAAATTTAGGAGATTTGTTTAATAAAATTAATTAAAATATGAATAGGAAGATTCGGTTAAATATCAGCTCCTGGAAACAATTCGATCTTCATGCCTTGCTGGTAGAGGCAATGCACATCCGACAAGCTTCAATCCAGGATTAATATTTTTGTTGCAATAAGCAGGCAAGCTACGCGTTATTTGTCACCATGCATTCCAGTGGATGAGGTCGGCTAGGGAGCCTACAAGCCCGACATTCATGTGCGTCGTTGGCTCCATATGTTTGAGTGATAAGAACTATGCAGTTTGTATGCTTGACTGAAAATTCAAATTCACTGCTTCACAAGAATTAATATGGCCAATCGTCAATAAATATCCATAGTGACGTATTCGTGAATGACAATCTTGATCGAGGGCAATAAATCGTAGTATTGGGCTAACTCCTTCAATATGGATTTGTTGTGAATAACCTCAGGTTCACCATTCTCCAACACCCACACCAAATGCTCGAACAACACAACCTCATAGAATATTGAGAAGCCATCCTTTCATTTATTGATGAATTGTAGAAAATTAATTGCATCCTGCTTCTATGCTTCATATTGTGAGATTTCCCATTCAATAATATCAAGAATATATGTCACAATATTCCTCCATCCGGTCAGTGGATGACAACAACTTTTCAAATGATCCACTTGAGATTCAAGAAATATATTCCCCAGATGACCTTCAACTTTCAACCGCTCCTCATTTCCAACTAGTACAAGGCCACTTGAATTCACAATATAGGAAAAATAATTTGTATCGAGGCACTTATATGATGGAATTTTAACTACGTTTAGGAACCTCATTGCAATTTCCGATATTTCAGCATTCGTTGGTGCACAGAAGTACTTTTTACCCTAAATGGAGTAAAACAGAAAGAAGTGAAACCAACATCGAGGTCTTCCCTACTCTAGGGGGACCTTGGATTAGATTTATGCATGGATGATATTTGGTTTTAACAACATTCACTGTGCTAATTAAAGTATATCTCTGAGAATCATTTAACTTGTGGGACTCAAAATGCTTTCTTCTCAATATTTCTATATCATTTTAATTTCCTCCAACTAAGGCTTCATTATAGTCTTCTCTATTGTAGTGTACTACCTTATCAAGCAAAGTCAAATTTGTTTGATCATCCAAGTCAGTATGCAAAGCTCTCCAAATTCAAAAATTTGTAGCTAGATGACCAACATAAATATCAAAGATTTTATCCTTTATGTTTCTATTTTGGGAACAAAATGGATGCATATATGGAACAAAAAAAAAATGCAACAGTTTCATCTGAATATTTATCTGAAGATACAAAACTCTGAATATAACTCCATCCATTCCAATTATTTCCTTGCACCTAATTTCCCACTGTGCATATGAAAATCGAATATGAAGATCATTTTCTATGTAGTACATCATCAATGAGGCATAAAAATGATTGTATGGTTTTTGTTTCTACACAATTTTTTTCATTAAATCTGAGTTGCTGCCCTCAAATAATTCTTTACCAAAATAAAAGGAGCTATATATACATGTGTTGCAGAGTGCTTTCAAGGTTCCTTCATCTGGAGAAAAGGGTTGTGGCGATGGTATGATGCTCTTATTAATTGTGGAAGGTCCCATAGATGATCTCCATGCAGCTATTTATGTGATTAAGATGAATCCGTAGATGAATATATTTGTTCCCCTATGCATGAATCTGTGCTTAAATGCAGTTTTTCACTTAGACTTATTCACCTTCCACCAAGAAGGAATTTATTAATGAAACTATTACACAAAAAACCCTTCAAATTAACTAATAACAAGAATTTATAGTTAATAATTAATGTCTCTAAATGTCTCTAATCATCCACTTAATAAGATAAAAAAAGATTAAAACTGTTGGGCCAGAATTGTGAATTACAGATAAATCACGCTTCCATAGATAGGTTCTAGTCTATAACAATAGGTGAAAGACTATATGACTATTTCTCCTAACTTAGAACATATACATAGAGAGGATTGGAGGCTTACTTGTTTAGTAACTTCCAAATGGCTCCTTTTGTCGCTTCCACTGCAGCTTCAAATTCAAGTGGTTTGTGAGCTGAATGCTTCCTGCAAGAAAGAACACTGAAACAATAGAAGATGCAATAATATAGATATATATTCAAGCTATTTAGCTAAATCAGTAAAGCATAAACCATATACATCAACCAAGATCTTGCAATATGGAAAATCAAAGTCAATACAGATGCATATAGGGAAAAATAAGTAGTACTCTTTATTGATGATAGAAGGAGAGGTTACAACCTAGTGACTGATTTGAAGTGACCTTCCAGCAAAGTTCCCAAACCTCATCATAGTATAAATCTCTCCAGCAGTAGCTTCACAAATCTAGCTCTCAATTGACAATTTTCCAGCATTTCTCTACTCAAATTCTTCCTCTTTAAGCACTTAGATTTGTGCTCAATTTATAGATGAAGTGTAGGTTTTTTTGCAATCAATAAATTTCCAAAAATAGGCAAGACATGTTTCCAGTCACGTAGATGTCAAATGGACACTTGGATCTGAAGCTTGACACGTTAACTCTTCTAGAAGGCACTATCCAAGTGGAGATTTCGGAACAATGAGAATTTCGCTCCCAATGTGACCAACACACCTGTGAATGTCGGGAAGTGCTTTGCAGAGCAGCCTTGCATGGTGCTATCTGCATATGCAATGCACTTAGGCCCCTTAGAGCTTACATTGGTGAGCTCTCATATGTTATAAAATAAGCTTCAAACCATGGAAACCTTTTCTTGATGAAAGTCTTGCTTGATTTTTATTGTTTCTTGTCTTAGGGCATGTAGCAACTGAAATTATAGGGAATGATATAAAGTTTATCATTGGTCCTAGAGATGATGCCCAGTTAGCCAGGTCATTGGGAATGGCGCCAAAATTGACCTATAACAATTCCCCCCTAAAGCATGAGATCCAAAAAATAAGAACATTTGATTGAGATGGTTTACACTGTGATGAGCCTGGAAACGAAGCGGAGTGGTCACCTGCATCAATATTACAATACATTACATCATGATATATCCTCTTTTGATCATAATTGCTGAGGTTAGGAATTCCCATATTCAGCACATAAACAATCTAATAACATGTACATAATTAAAAAAGTCGTCTACATTGGAATTTTGCCCAGATGCAGACATGCCTACAGATATAGGCCCATGTTTGGATGACAATCTATATGTAAGGTCACCATACAGATGATGTGTACAACAATCTTGAAATCACAGCCCAAATGGCTGAAACTAGATCTGGGGTCTTCTTATCTCGTTCACTCGATCATTCGGGTACAAGTATAGCCATGCAAATATATGATTTGTAGTCGAACATGGAAAGACATTGTTTGATTACTAGCCAATAATGTCAGTTGTTAACAAACACAAAAGAACAATAATTAATTTCAATGGCCCTCAAGGTATTGCAGTACATTTCGTAAGGTGTGAATAGATGATTTGATGTCGAATGGAAAGAAAAATATTTCGGTCAAAGGTCCGGAAGTGAGGATCTTGTTGATGATTTAACAAGCCTCATGGTGTTGGAATCTGATGTTTCTAAGTGAACTTCCTGGATATTGATTTGTTGTCGACAAGAAGTCACCTTATTACAAAACAAGAGTTATTGATTTCAGAGACAAGTGTATGAATTGATATAGCAATTTTCAGGGATGATGGTCATGAAAATGAAGGTTTACGAATACTGCAGAAGGATGAGTTTTTAATCACTGGATGACTTCTCTTGAACATATCGATGACATTGTGAAGAGTTGGCCGCAATGACCCAAAACGAAGTGAAGGTATGATAAACCATAGGTGTGAATGAACCCTCAAGGTGATTACCCCAACCCAAACAATCATGGACATGGACTAAAAGAAGTGTCATGTTCAAGAGTGACTTGCTACCAAAAAGAAACTTTTTCTTACATTTCCCAAATTCTCCCCAGTGATTTGTCGACCAGTACCTCTTTATTTTTTAACAAGCTTGAGGAGGATAACATCTTCTTGATCCATAATTCAACCCTTCAGGTGAATAAATTATCGCTATTTATTAATTTAACGAGTCTAGCAATGAATTAAACTCAATTATTTCCATGATTGACAAGCCCACCACTATTTTATGTTTTAATGAGCTTAACAACAGTGATATCCCGCTCCTTTTTCATATTTAGGGAGTCTAAAAAAGAGAACGAAAGAGAACTCCAAAAGTAATTTTTCGTAAATTTGTCTCTCAGATCCAAAAAAGTTTAAAATAATATCTGAAAGAACCTCTTTGGTCATGTTTAACCAAGGTATTCCTTTTTCGTAAATAATCTATCTCAGTCTGGAAAAGGGTCAAATTTATACTGAGTAGATATCAATTCATTTACTTTAACAAGCTCGAAAATACAAGTGCTCGACAGTATTTTCACATTATCAGAGTCTAAAAAGAACTGAAAGAAGACTCTAGGGGTTCCTTTTTCGCTGTTATCGAAGCTCTAAAAAGAGATAAAAGTCTGCTTCAAATCTTTTTTCATTTTTAACAAAGCTCGAAAAATAAGGAGAAAAAGTATGCTTTGTGGTCAAGTCTTTCTTTGAAATAAATCTGCATGACTAATCTGTTTATCAGTTGTATTTCCTATTCAAAACAACATCAAATGGATTAAAAATACCCGTTTCATGATAAAAAAATAATAAAACTATAGTCATAGCAATAAATTTAACTTTAAAACAATTAAATGACTATATAAAGTAGTTTCACTATTAATTTTTACCATTCCATAGTTACCATTTTCATTTTGGAGCTCCGAACCTGATTTTGCCCCCAAACTTTAGTCATTTATTGCGGTCATTTCTGTGGATGGATTTCATCACCGTTTGATCTAGGTTAGTAGCATGAACCTCCTCTTCCTTTTGGTATTCATTTAATTCCCATTCCTTGCATATTTTTAGGGTTTAAAGCCCCTAGAGTAAATTGTGCCCAAAATGAGGGCAACACACCCTTGAATATCGAAACCTGCATTGCATAGAAGGTACAGTGAAGGGTACTTGGATATTCAATGCATTGAATCAACCCAGGGAGTGCGTTGGGCGCAGTTCAATTTTTTGGTTTTCATGATGTGCTCAAAATTTGCCTAGTTTTTTGCAATGAATGGTATCTAATAGATCTTATGGTTATCTTTCAGGTTTCCATCGGATTATAATGACAATTACATGGAGGGAAAGATAACATGAAGAACAAGATATGGTTTCCTTGAATGATCCAGGTACTGTAAGAACCTTAAGAGATTTCGAACTATTTAAGTACTTCAAATTGTCGGGAATGAGGCAACAAATAGAAATCTTAGTGTTATTATTTTGAGCATGGGATTCGGTGATAGAGGCATTTCACATAAAAAATCAAGTGTTGTCCATAACAGTTAAGGATGTGTATTTTCTCATAGGTTTGTCGATGAGAGGTTTGCCCATTTCTCTGACAAGGTCTATCGTTGGAGGAGAGACAGTGAGGGATTATGTTATCCAGTATTGATATCCAGGGGCAGAACCTAGCAAATATGGAAAAATAAACATCTGGGATGTCAGGGATTTGCCTTTGAGAACCATCCTTTTCACCATCACTAAACTTGCTGGCATCGTTACACTACATGTAGTGAACAGATCGTATATGCACTATGCACTAGAGTGCTTAAAGCCAACAGTCTTCAACAGGTCTGAAGCTGTTCTAACTCAGATAAAGGAACAAATGAATAAATAAAAGGGATGAAGGAAGAAAAATTCTAGTTATGGTTCAATCCTTATCTCCTTCGCTTTGGAATGGATTCCACTGATGCATCCACAACATGTGACATTGGATATATCTAGTCCTAGAGATCCTCGAATGCAGATATGGGTAGAACTCATGGGTCGGCATGCAGGCCAATCAACCATTGTTTTCTCTATTGCATTCTTCACCTAGTTCCGTTGACATATTGTCGCCATCAATGAGTATTATTACGCAAGCGTCGACTTTCAAGGAGATCCAGTTCTAGTATTACCAGAAGGCACTCAGTGGGGTGAGATAGGTAAGAATGATTTGACCATGTTTTTTATTTTTCTAAGGTTTATACAATTTTTTTGTGTTTTTATTTCTCTCCAAGACTAAACTAAATGTTTGATGTAATGTAGACATCGGTCGTGTTCAACAAGTAGAGGAACCAGAGCGTGAAGCAGATGTGCCAGCAGAGAGGGCTATTGGGAGATCAGTCCTTGAGGACCTTGATATGGCTAAGACTCTAGCTGAGCTCCAGCAAAACATAGAGAGGTTGACCTTTGGGATTCCAGATTGCTGGATCGAATAGCTTCCCATGCTACTTCACTGACACACAATTGGGGTTCCTAACCGTTGGATGCAGTTGCTCCGTAGGATTGCTAGATCTATAGCATGTTACCATGAGCACCACTAGTTTACTTGTGACATTTTTTCATACGTTTTGAGGTGAGATGACCAATGTGTCTTGGGCACAAATTTTGTAAAAAACCTATAACTATCTATCTATATGTTTTAAGAGTTTTTCCTATGTTTAATGTGCAATCCTATTCAATGTTGTGAATATTTTCTTTACCTGTGTCGCAAATGTCTGTCTAAAACTTGATTAGCTAATGAATCAATTAAAGTGTTCAAATTTCTGGAAATGTGTTGATATTGAACAAAATCAAAATGTCTTTCCAAATTTCGAACTCTTAGGAAAAATCTAAGAAGTGTTGGATTTCTAATAGTATAAACACTAGTAAGTTGTAATACCACAAGTTGTGAGTCTAACCTTATGATTATGCGGTTAATACCAAATGAAATGGCATTAGAGAGAAGTTAGATCAACGCACTATACTCAGCAATATTGTTCGTCGATCTACCAATACAAATCCCTTGAAAACTCACTAACTCATTGTTCAGAGTGAAAATGGCCCACACTGCAGAGGATAGATTCTACGTACTACGACTAGAACCATCAGCATATCCAACAAATGGTTCTGAAGATTCATACATATTCCATAAAATGTAAAGAGGATTACTAACGTCAAGAAAACTCTAAAAAAAAAATTAATATAGTGAATGCAAATCAACAACATATAAACAATATAATACAAAAAATTACTACGCTCATGATTAAGCATAGTAACGTTTCAAATACAACCCATTTCTAGGCTGTGCCAATGGAATCCCATTGTAATCAACTAACTCATAGGCACCCTTAGCAAGAACTCTTTTGAAAATATAGGGGCCATGCCATAATGGCTCGAATTTCCCTATACCTATTACATCAGCTCTTGGTCGTAAAGAAGGACCAAGTCGCCCTCTGAGTAGAAGCGAGGCTGGAAATTTTTGTTGTATTGCGCCTTTATACATCTATTATGTGCTTTTTTGGCCAATTGGGCTTCACGATGTGTTTCATCAAGATGGATAAGGTTAAGGAGACGTGATTCTTCTTCTGAGGTGTCAGGTAACAAGTCTATCATGATTTTTAACGATGATATTTTGCATTGGATTGGTAAGATAGCTTCTAGACCATACACTAATTGAAAACGAGTAAATATGGTTGCGTTTCTCACTGAGGTTCGATACGCCCACAAGGCGGAGTACAGGATCAAGTGCTAGTTCATTTTACAGACTCCTATCATTCGTTGAGGCATTCGTTTAAGAATTTTGTTAATAGCCTCAACCTGTCCATTTGATTGTGGATAATAAGGAGTAGAATTATCATGTGAAAATCCCAACTTGGCTATCAATTCAGACATCATATGGTTTCAAAAATTATTTCAATGATCCATAACTATAGCCTGTGGGACCCCAAACCATGCAATAACATGGTTGAAGAAAAAAAATGCAGTTGTTTGTCCTATGTTGTTGAATGTAGGCATCACTTCGGCCCATTTGGTAAAATATTCGACTGAGATAATAATATAACCATGCCCCCCGGACAAAGGAGGGCTACAGGTCATGAAATCAATACCCCATTTCGTAAATGGTCCACCAGAGACAACAAGATGCATTGGCACTAGCAGTTTGCAGATTTTATGATAAAAAATATGGCATGCATGACAAATTCTGACTGCAAGAATGAAATCTTGAAAAATAGTAGGCCAAAAGTAACTGGTGCGAAGTATCTTCTACGCAGTAGCATATCCAGATAAGTGTCCACCACAAGCCCCAGCATGACAATCATTTAACATTTTTTCGGCCTCCTCATGAGTAAGGCACCTCCTTAAAATGGTATCGACACCACGAAGATAAAGTGTATCGCCGATGATCAGATAATATTTGGCTTGGTATCGAATACGTCGTTGTTCAGAGTGAGAGGTATTAGGTCGAAAAGATTGGGTTTGGAGATAAATGATGAAATCCCCATACCAAGGATGAGATGATCCGATTAGAAATAGAGAGTCTTCTGGAATAGATGGTTTCGATGTAGTAGGATTACTATCAGATGGAAGGTCACAGAGAAGCTCAGCCAAAACTAAAGACTTCTTTGACATGGATTTGATGAATTCCAAATCAAATTCCTGCAAAATGACAATCCATTTTGAATATTTTCCCTCCAACAATTGATGTGATAAGATATAAATCATGGGGTTGAAATCTGAAACTATTGTTGTTTTTTGGAGCAAGACATAATGGAAAATTCTTTGGACAACTTGAATAGCTGCCAAGGAAAGCTTTTCCATGTACGAGTACTTAGCTTCTGTATCATTGAGATTATGACTCAAATAATAGATCGGATGTTCAATTCCATTTTCTACTTGGACCAAAACCATAGCGATGGTCGTTTCAGCCACGACAATATATAGGGAATAATCATTTTGATAATTAGGAGGATATATTAATGATGCTCAAATAAGGTGGTCCTTGAAAGCATCAAAAGAAGCTTGTGCAACTTGGTCCCAATGGAAGGGAACCCCATTTTTCAATAATCGAGTAAATCCTTCAGCCATTTCGGCGTAGTTTTGAATGAACCTCCTCAAGAAGTTAGCCTTTCCTTGAAGTTTTTGTATCTGAAGTAAGTTTGACGATGCAGAAAATAAAGAATGGCCTGAACCTTTAGTGGGTCTATTCAAATTCATTCTTTTGAGACTACGAATCCGAGCAATCGACTAGAACCAAAACAAAAAACACATTTATGTGGATTGAGGCGTATCTTGCAGTGTTGGTAGCGTAATAAAATGGCTCTCAAATGAATCGGGTGATCAGTCCGATTTTGTGAATGCGTTGGTAAATCATCTAGACATGGTTGAGCAATGTGCTTGATGTCTTTGAAAGCATAATCCATTACTCTCTGAAAAGTTTCCCTAGCATTATTCAAACGAAATAGGAGTTTCCTATAAGCGAATGTTCCCTAGGGATAGATGAATGTTGTCTTATGTTGGTAATCTGGGTGGATATTGATTTGATTGTAGCCAGAAAATCCATCCATAAACGAGAATATTTCGCATCCAGCACAATCGTCAATAATCTAGTCGATAAAGGGAGTAAGATAGTTGTCCTTTGGACAAGCATGATTAACATCCCAATAATCAACACACACTCTAATGGTTCCTTGTTTTTTCATAACAACAACGATATTGGAAACCCACTCAGTTAGCAGAACAGGGTAAATGAGACCAGCACGCAAAGTTTTTTCAACTTCTTCTTTGATGGCAGCGGATTTCTTCTGATGAATAGGAGGAAGCTGTTGACATACCGGTTTGACATCAGGATACATATTAATAGTGTGTTCAACTATACTAGTAACTATGCCTGGCATTTCCTCGTAAGACCAAGCGAATACGTCATGAAATTCACGAAAAAGAGAGTGATATGAATCAAGTTCTGATGGAGAACAAGATACACCGACATGAATATTTTCTACAACGCCAAATTTGGTCGAAATATCGATAGAAATCATTTCTTCAATATTTGATAAATTTCTCTTAGAATTGATTTCATTAATTGGAAAAGAATTCGAAAAGAAAGTTTTGATGGATGGGTGATATAGTTCACTAAGATTATTTTCTTCATAATTTGGAAGATGGGAATGATGATGATAATCTTCCCATGGTTCTCCTTCTGACCTCATAGCTTCCAAAATATTTTCATCTGTCAAAATTTTTGAGGAAAATGGATCAGATGGAGTACCAAAATCTAAGGAACAATCAACCCAAACACTCAGCGACGCTGATTTTGGATTTGCTGCCAAAGCAAAATAGATTGATTTTTGTGCCAGAACAATAGGGCTGGGCGGCAAAACATCATCAAATGTAGAAATTTTAGAATCACCCGTACTCTACCTTAATGTAGTAGGTCTTTATACTTGCAATTTCTGTCGACGTCGCAGGTGGCGGTAATGCAAAGGTTCCCATAAGAGTGGAATAGTTTAAGAGTCCTACACCAATGTTCTGAATTTCTAGTTAGGGTAAGTGAACAAACAGAACGCTTCCAGTTACCTGGGAGGCAGAGGCAAAGAAGGATAATTGATTAATGACTGTGATTGTAGCTTTATGTGGAAAGGAAATCATTCTAAAATATGTATAAACAATTGCAGTAATTTCATATAACCATGGTCTTCCAAGTAAAATATTATAGTCAGGGGGTCCGTCAATAACCTCAACATCAATATTCACTATTTTTCCCCCTAATTCAACATGCAGGTTATTGATAATACCACAGGGTTTATATGTTCTTCCATCAAAATCCTTCAACGCCATTGACGAGTGTGATAATCATGATGATCCAAGTGACTTCCAATAGTTTAGAGACATAATGCATGTAAATGCTCCCTCATCAATAATATTACGTTGAACAAGGTGATTGAGAACATTTCCCTGGGTGGAGAATTCCAATTTTGCTGGTAACTGCGGTACATAGCCCGTATGATTAAAGATGACAATATTAGAATCAGTTGGATCAATTCCACAAATGGCCGACAATAAAGCCTACTTCTGGAAGGGACAATTTTGTAATACCTCAAGAGCAGACATAGCTAAATGGGATTGAGCCAAATCTTAAACTATATTATAATTTTTTTCAGCTCCTGCTCAAGGATTATATGTTGAACTACGAATTACTGCCTTTGGTGGATTAATTGTCAATTCAGGAATAACAGTAGGTGGTACTGATTCAATAGATGGATGTTGTCGAGGTAGTAGGTTGATCAGTGGCTGGACTACCATAGTCTTTATTCCGCATTGACACCAAATTATCTTGTGAAGGTTTTGTGGTGGATAACATTAACGCTTGGGAACTAGGAGCTGGATCCGTAGCAACCAAATTTGTGTCTGGATTTGGAAATGGGTTTGTCAACACAGCTGATGCATGGGAAGTCTTGATGATTTTTGAGACTTCAGCATGGTGAGGAAAATCCATAAAAAATTGTTTCTCATTACATATTATGCATGGATAACGAGGTTTCCATGGTCCTGACGGTTGATCATATGATCTATCATGTGGTTTATAAGTTTTCTTTTTCTTTGATTTCCCCTTTTTCTTACTTCCTGGTTGCTTGTCACTTTTTCCTTTGTCAAATGACACGGCATTAATTTCGGAAGTAGGAGTAGGATCATATGCAGTAGTGTGGTGTGTGTTTGTAGTGCATATCAAGCCATCTCTGGCATGAGAGTCATTTACTTGAGGAGGAACATTGAAATTAGAGCATAGCACATTAAGAATTTTTTCATAGACCGTGCTAGACTGAGTATAAATCAAGTCTAAATACTGGGCACGAGTGATAAATTTCTCTTCTGTGACAACGCCACATTTAGCCACATCCTCAGTTATAGATGGTAACAGGGACTTAATGAACCATTCAACAAGGAGCTGATCGGGAAAAAATGTCTTTACCATTCATCGACGGCAACGTCACTCATGAATATGATCAGAAATGTGAGTAGCATTAGTTTGTTTGAAGTTGGTCAAGAGTTCCATTCTAGTTTCATATCTGATCGGTAACTGGAAATGGGTCAAAAAGACAATATCTAAGGCAGTGAAATTTTCAAAATAAGCTCTAGGTAACTCAATGTACCATTTAGCAGCCAGACCTGTAAGCGTACACTGGAAAAGACGTAGTCGAACAAAATCATCATTCAAGGAATTTGATGAACACCATAAATGATAAGTCATGACATGAGTCAATGGATCTTCTCCAGGGTTTCCATTGAATTGTAACATTATACCATATAATACCGACCACCAAGGAGCATAATTTATAGGATCATTGGTTAACTGGTTTAAATATGGTAATTCCAAGGTTGCAACAAAAGGCAACTGTCTATTAAGGTCAGGTTGAGCATAGCCAAGGTAAGATGGAATTTCTTGGGCAACCAGTCTTTAAGCACCACCATATGGAATTTTCTATTGGTAACCCAGATAGGGGTTGTTCTGCATCGCAAACACTTGAGAATTCTGTTGACCAAAACCTGGATATGATACTTATTGAAATGAAGTTTCAGGAATTTGCGCCTGTGGCTGCCAAGGGATGTGTCCACCAATATTATAACACAAATTATCATAAGTTGGATTTGGTTGATATGTACAACCAAGTTGTGTTTGTGACCACCCATAAAATGGTACACTAGCTTGTGAATAAATAATTCCTGATACAGGTTGTTGTAAATTAACCAAAGGATTTTGAGTCTGTGGACCCAACATTTTATGATATTGAGTTGAAGAGCTCGATTGATAAGGTTGATGTACAATATTTTGATTTTGTAACAGGGATATAGATGTATTAGCAAGTGGTAATCAAGTGGGTGTAACAGGTGGAACCAGTTGATACGAGTGTACAACCATTTGTGGTTGGATAGGTAGAGTGGGCTGCCATTGACAAACATTCATGTCAACATTAGTTTGACCAAAAATTTACTGAGTACTGTCATATTGGGTGACAAAAGGTTGTCCCCCAGCACAAGGAGGATAATAAGATGGAAAATATTGTTCACCGAATGCTGGGAGTCCAGTTGATATGGTACCTAAATGAATTGACCCATAAGGACCGACTTGATATTGCCCCGATGATGGACGTAATGAATCAAGTCGTTCAGTAATAAATATAGAACTACCAGTTAAAACACCAGATGATGACATTGGAAAATACCATGAATGTGAAGATGCGTCAGAGAAAGTGCTAGATAATGATTTGTAACATGTTGGGACAGAAGGGCCATCGTGAAAATATGACTCCAGTGAGGTTGTTAACATCAACAGAGTAGCGAGGCTAGGAGCTGACGTAATTAGAACAACATACCCAACCAAAGATGTTGGTTCAGACATGGTTGTTTGACCAAATTTATACCCTTGAAAATCGACAGGAGATTGAATGGAAATAGGATCATCAAAAGCAGATGGAAAAAATTGAGGAAAATACTGGTACAGGTAAAGGTCCCCCCCAAAATGGGTTGGAGTTAAAGGTGTATCTTCTTGTGGGATTTATTCAATTTCAATTAAACTAGGAGGAAGAACTTCACCGTCAGGCCCAAAATATATTTGAGACAGTTGATTGTGTGATATGGGTGTTTCAATAGCTACATAAATTTGTGGGATGACCAAGGTAGGAACAACTTCCGGTTGTTCGACTTCAGGATTCAGATGTTCTGGAAAATAAGAGACAGGATTTGGATCAATTTGTGATTTAACAACATCGAGTCCAGGAGGTATGGTCTCAGGGATTGAATGGATCGTGACCACGAGTAGCTGTGAAGACTCCATTTCGACAACAGTAGATGAACCAGAATGTGTGGAAACAATTTTAGCAAACTCTAGGTTAAAATGTGATGTTTTGCCATAGGTATGAATTGTACTTGATTAGGTAGATCATGATCTCCTTCGCCTACTAGAAGTAACTTACAGTGGTAAAGGTGGTTTTAAAGCTAATCTACGCGAACGACAAGGGATAGGAATTTGTTCTTCCATGATTACTGATTTATTTTATCCAAAAACAAATAAACAAAAAGAGGGTAATTCTAGGCAAAAGGATTTACCAAGAAACTGTGAACTGTAGAATACCTCCTGGCGAACCAAGAAGTATGGGCAGGTAATCTCCTCGAATGCTATGTTCGGTGTATCACAATTTCAAGGCGGATGACTCGGTTCACTATGGATGGATAGAACCTAAAATTTTTCCTCCCAAATATACCCGAAGGTACGTGGAGGCCCAAGTCTGTATTAGCGTTGTCTGATGCGAAACCACACAGTGAGAGCACTCCTTTATACTTATCGTACTGTAACACCGCTCGATATATCCGAAAGTACGTGGACGAGCTACGATATACTTACATACATGGAGTGAGGTATCACACTCGGAATGTATCACAGACAAGTTAATGACAACTGATATGTTTTACCACACCGGAACACATATCTAGCTTAGACCTTCCAAATTTTATTGTTGTGGTTCCAAAGTGTTGTTAAGTAAATTGAGATTAATTTTATGTTGATCTTTCTTAACAATTCTCCTTTCAAAGTTTCATCGTGATGATGTGTATAAAATTCCTAAAATGTAAGCTAAGAATGATAAACAAACTTTCACTTTTAGCTTTTTCAATGAAGAACCTAGCTACTAAGGTAAAAGAGTAAATAATTTGAGAGCAAACAAATCAATGAACAAAAAAAATCAATGAATCTCAAACTAAATGCATATTTCCTAATGTTCCTTTTGCAAAACACACACAATCCTACATGCAAATGCAAGTTTTTATTTTCAGTTTCCTTAATGTTATGAATGCAGAAAAGAAACTAGGTGCACTAGATCAATAATTCAAATGCTTTTTACTTTCGAGAAGCGAATAATACAAACAACAATTTCTCTTTTAAAGGAAAAATGAGGATTTCAACAACAATTTCTCCTATCAAGGAAATGAAGATTTTACGACAATTTCCTATTTCGAAAGAAAATGATTCTTAATGTGATGATAAAAAATACTTTGAAATCAACTTGTCAATGATAAAGAAAAACTTTTTTAAAAAAACATTAAACAAAATTTCAGTCAAAGGAGAAGAAGTATATAGAGACACTGGTCAATTGAGCATCAAACTTTTCAGAACACAACAGTAAACAAACCTGAAGCAAGTTACAAAGTAAAATTCAAGGGAATTTGGTCACTTTCAAGAGTCAACGCAGTCTCCATAGGGAGACAGTGCTCTACAACACAAGCTAGGAAGGGAGAAAGTGCTATGCAAAGCACTGTGTCAAGTCTAAGGGTGCATTGGGCACAATAGACAAAGAAAAATACTACTATTTAACTCATTGTATTTGCAAATCAAGCTCTGAAAAAGTTTAATATTTATGTGAAATAACTACTGGGTGGATAAAAAAAGGAAATCATAGGCTTAAACACCTAGAACTAAGAGAAATTCTCCCCAGTGGAGTCGCCAATTTGTTGGGCCAGAATTGTGAATTATGGATAAATCACGCTTCCCTATACATGTGATAGTCTATAACAACAGGTAAAACACTATACGACTATTTCTCCTAACTTAGAACAGATACACAGAGAGGATTGGAGGCTTACTTGTTCAGTCGCTTCGAAATGGCTCCTTCTATTGCTTTCACTGCAGCTTCAAAGTCAAGCGGTTTGTGAGATGAATGCTTTCTACAAGAAAGAACACTAGAACAACAGAGGATGCAATAATATAGATATCTATTCAAGCTAGTTAGCTAAATCATTAAAGCATAAACCATATACATCAATATGAAAATCAGAGTCAATATAGATGCATATAGGGAAAACTAAGTAGTACTCTTTATTGATGATAGAAGGAGAGGTTGCAACCTAATGACTGGTTTGAAGTGACCTTCCAGCAAAGTTCCCAGGCCTCATCACAGTATAAATCTCTCCAATAGTAGCTTCACAAATCTAGCTCTCAATTGAAAAATCTCTATCATTTCTCTACTCAAATTCTTCCTCTTTAAGCACTTAGATCTGTGCTCAATTTATAGATGAAGTGTATTTTTCTTTGCAATCAATAAATTTCAAAAAATAGGCAAGACATGTTTCTAGGCATGTAGATGTCAAATGGACACTTGGATCTAAAGCTTGACACATGTGAACTCTTCTAGAAGGCACTGGCCAAGTGGAGATTCCAGAACAATGAGAATTTCACTCCTAATGTGACCAACGCACCTGTGAATGTCGGGAAGTGCTTTTCAGAGCAGCCTTGCATGGGGCTACCTGCATATGAAATTCACTTAGTCCCCTTAGAGCATGCATTGGTGAGCTCTCATATGTTATAAAATAAGCTTCAAACCATGGACACCTTTGCTTGATGAAATTCTTGCTTGATTTGTCTTGTTTCTTGTCTTAGGGCATGTAGCAAATGAAATTATAGGGAGTGATAAACCCTTTATCATTTGTCCTGGAGATGATGCCCAGTTAACCAAGTCATTGGGAATGGCACCCAAATTGACCTATAACAAAAACACTAAGTAAAATCACAAAATTATCTGATAAAAATTGTAAAAACATGGAAAAAAGTGCAGCTCAACAACATACATGCAACACAAAATCAAGACAAGTTGAGAGTCATGCATGTGCAAATGATCAACACTCTCAAGTTGACATCACGCATGTTAAAAAAATAAATCAACCAACACAAGTCAATTACTCATGCATGCTCAAGCACAATGAAATCATAAAAATTCCACTATTCATACACACAAACTCTCATGCATGTATACAATTCTTCAACTCTCTCACAAGTACAATCATAAGTACAAGAACTTCATTCATATGTACATGTAGTTAAAGCTGAAATGAACAATTTTTTTCTGCAATGAAGTGAGTCACATACTCCACTTTTAATCACCTTATTGGCGTAAACATGTAACATGCATTCCATTGGCAAATAAATGCACCAACATCAAAAGACATGCAAAGCCTTAATTGGATAAGAAATATAACCATCTCTTACCAAACCATTTCAATGGTGCTTCCTTCAACTGCACATCATCATCATGTGAATCATCTTGACCCACATCGATTATGGAATCCTATTTTCCATTATTTTCATTCTCTTTCTCCACCTTCTTCAAATGTCATGGATGACTTGTTGGATACAAAGTCCAACACTTGTCTACAATATGACCTTTCTTATAGAAATGAGTGCAAAACAATTGCCTCTTCTTTTCAGCATGGTTTTCTTTGTCTTTGGATTTCTACTTCCTTTGCTTCAAAAGTTTCTCATGAATGGATATCTTCTTCCAACATCTCGAAACATTATGGTTATCCAAACCACAAAAGGATAATGCAACTTTTCTCCAAATATTATGTGAAATTTTTCCATGTTTATCATAATCAAAAGCAACTTGATTAAAATCATATTTATACCTTGAACTTTCACCTTTTTCACCTTCTTGAAAATGTGAATTTGATGAGGTAGTGGCTCTCTTCAGAATACTCTCTTCAGAATACCAACAATTGTTTCAATGGTTTGAGAGCTTTGAACATCCTCTTGTTCGTCATTCTCATTAGTTTCATGCTTATGAGAACCTTCTTGCAAAGTGGGTGTAAAAATTTTGCATTCCTAATAAACCCAATATTCACAAGCTTGAGTTAATGAACATGAAATGGAATTCCTTCTTGGAACATCTTCATGTGCCTCCATGGCTTTAAACCTTTCTCCATCATGTTGTCCATAACCAAGACACAAATACTTAGGCCTTTCCTCAACAACAATTGGCTCAACTATGACTTGTTAATGTTTGCCTAATCCTTTACCTTCATATCCCATATTCATCAATAATTTGGACCCTATTCCTTTAGTATGTCTTTCAAAATCACCTACACATTCATTTTTAGAGGAAATTGAAGATAAAATTGAATAGCATACCTCTTTTTCATGTACATACATGGCTAAGGCTTCCTTGGCATCATGGAGTTGAGTCTCCATCTCATGCATACTTTCAAGGTTCTCATTTTCAACATGGAGCTAATTCTCCATCTCATGCATCCTTTCAAGAAGCTCTTGTTTCTCCTCCTTCATGGCAATCAACTTCCCTTGATGTTTAATGCTCTTATCTTCATACTTATCCTGCACCATATCAATCATGATGTAGAGTTTCTGCAACAACTCTTTATCAAAGATTTTTTGTAAGGAAAATGAACTTGAAACATCCCTTAATGATGATGCCATAACACATGCAATGCAAACAAAGCTTCTTTTCTATTATTTGAGAATTGAATTCTCAATATAGATCTCCTCCCCTTCACACATAAACTTGGAAAATTATTAAATTCTCATTGCACAAAGTCAACAACCAATAGCCAACATTGGCTAAAATGAGCTAAAATTTTGCGTTGATACCAACTTGATCTAAATATGGGAAAAATTGTTATTTCTATGCAAGCTCCCTCGTCAATGTTAAAAATGTGTTTAAGGATCGTCTCATTTAACCATTTTTGAAGGGGTTAAAGTGTAAAGTTTCATATGTTTTGATGAATGAATTATGAGTTAATTAACAATTAAAAACTCATATACATAAAATGAAACACAGTAAAATAAATCTTAGCAATCACATAACACAATGGATGGCGATGAAGTTCACCCCTCCTGGGATACATCTCCATGGACCTACTTTAACTAGTTAGGCCCTCTTGGGATTATGAGTAAAATATCTGATTACAAGCATAAGTATTGCTCCAATGTTTTTTTCTAATAGTTCCATTGGTTTCATAACACTCAAATACCTCAAAAATGACTGTCCAATCTCTGAATTCGGTTCACAACTCCTCTAGGCTTGACCTCCAATGCTAGTGGCCATGGACTTGTTTAATCTCCAAAGTGGAAAAAGCACCTTCAGTTGTTCTTCAACGCCTCTATAAAAATCACCATTGTGTTCAGAACATCAAATACATAAAAAATTTACTATTCACTCACTGAACTTGGCCTTTAGCTAATGTGGGCATGGCCTTCCCTCGTGGTAACCCTAGGCTTCAAAATTATTCAACGTGCCAAAAAAACTTGTATATGAGATTTGTTGCCTCTAAAATCTATTCCAGTAGATTTAGAGCATGCCAATATGCTAATAATTACTATCCTTGAGAAAGCATTAGTCGAAAATTGACCAAGATAGGCCTCATTAAAGTTTTTCCTAGATTCAGCCTCTAAATTTGGAAAACTACCAGTTAGTTCAACCAAATCTGGAAGTTGTGCCAGATTTGGAGATTCCTCCAAAATTTCCACGAAGTGAACTAAATATTATTTAAGGCTTAACTTTGTATTAAATGCGCACTAATATACACTTAACTGGGCCCTTAACCAAGGTCATATGGTGAGGTTCTATGAGGAGGAGAGTTGGCCCTTCCTGCTCCTTCGTTTGTATCCACAGCTTGTGAGTTTAAATCCAATTTCCATGCATCTATTTTAAAATGATAGCGTTGTGGGCTTGTTGGTAAGAGGTTGGAGTGGTATGGGGGAGCTCACGGGGTTGAACCCCGACCTCTCCCTTTGGGGTTAATGATTTTTTCACTATATTCATACGCTTCAATCAAAGACGTATACATTGAAAACTTTGGTTTAATGCTCCAACGTTTAATGAGCAATTTAATAATATACGTTAATGTATAATGAATATTTCTCCACCAATTTATGTCAAACCTCCACCATATTTAAATTTATTTTGGTTATTAACCATATGTGCCACCATTAAATAATGAACATGCCATAGTTACGCTCCAATCAAAGACGTATACATTGAAAACTTTGGTTTAATGCTCCAACGTTTAATGCGCAATTTAATAATATACGTTAATGTATATTAAATAATGAACATATGTGCCACCATTAAATAATGAACATGCCATAGTTTTTAAACGTTTGAAATAATGCCAATTTAATAACATTTGGAATTTGGGTCGATATTTAATGTGTAAAATTTAATATTAATTTAACTTTTAAAGTTTAATTAATAAATATTAAAATATATAATAACATAATATAATATATGATTAAAAAAAATCATATAAAATGTTAATATTATATAAATAATATATATATATATATATATATATATATATTAATCAACTTTAACACATTAAAAAATATAATTTCCAACACATGAATTTCTGAACCCACAATCAACTTTGGAGGATATTGGGAGATTTTTACCTTCACAAACCAAACTGGCGAATCCAATTGTTACACTTGTCACAGTCTCATTGGGCTAAAAATTGAAGAAGATTCTCTGCATGGTGACTAGACTGTAATGTCATCATCTGTACCTGTTCTGCAATATAATTTTTTTAAAATTTTCCTGTTATGAATGATGATCAATAGACCATAACTCCTTCATCCGAACTCAGTATCCAATGTAATGAGTTGCGTTGGATTCGTTGCGATGTATCAGTCGCTTTGAATCTAGTTTGGTGAAATTATGAGCACTTTCATTTTTGAGCTAATTTTTTCCCCTGATCCAGGTTCTAATAATATAAAGTAGGGTTTTAAACAATGGGGTGAAGGTGATAGGGATGAAGAGTATCACTTGAAGACAAATGGCTTGGTGAGAGTAAGAAACAATATTTATCTTGAGGGATTTTCATGTCAAGCCACATTCAGGACACCCATGAAATCATAAGCCTTTGCTAGTTTTTAATAAGTTATATCATTGGTCGAACTTGATGAAAGAGGTGGTTGATTTTATTGCAATATTTTTGGACTATAAACAACTAAACGTAGAGTGCAAGCACCTAGTTGGTTTGTTGTAGCCTATTCCAATTCTAGAATGGAAATGGGATTTCATTTCCAGGGACATCATTACAAGTTTTCCAAGGACATAAATGTAGCATGATTCCATCATGATTTTGGTTGATAGGTTGAGAAAGGTAGCTCATTACATTGCAATGAAGTCTACTAATTTAGCTAGTGAGGTGGCTGATATCTTCATCAGGTAGGTAATAAGGTTGCATGGTGTTCCTAGAATATTATATTAGACAGAGATGCCAAGTTCACTTCTAGGTTGTTGAAGGAGTTCTTTGCATGTTTGGGGATAGATTTAGCTTTTATTATGACTTATAATCCACAAACATATGGATCTATATAGAGGGATAACAAGATTCTTAAGTACATGTTGAGGATATATTCCATGTATCAACGAAGGAATTGGGAGGAGTATCTTCCACTGGTGGAGTTTGCATATAATAGTTGGTATGATGAGTCCTTGAAGATGAGTCTATTTGATGATATTTATGGGAAGAGTTGTAATACTCCTATCAGCTAGAGTGATCTAGTGAATAGAGTGTTTATTGGACTGGATAAGTTAGTTAAGATGGAGCAAGAGATGTAGGTTATTAATAAGAATTTAAAGGTAGAAAAAGACACGCAAAAGAGTTATGTAGATTGACATAGATAATTGAAGCAGTTTCATGTTGGAGAGGATGTGTACTTGCATAGCAAGCCAAAGAGGAGCTCCATGATGATTGGATCATGTGCCAAGATAGCACCTTTGTATTGTCAGCCTTTCTCGATCCTTGAGAATATTGGACCAATGGCCTACAAACTTTCACTTCCACAAATACTGAAATTCCATGATGCTTTCCATGTTTCATTACTTAAGAGGTATGCCTAGGATGTTGATCATGTGATTGATTAGTATGTATGGAAGGTGGAACGAGAGGGAGACTTAAAGGTAGAGCTAAAGTGCATTTTGTAGTAGAAAAAAATCATGATCTAGAACCAGGCAATAGAGTAAGTTGAAGTGTAGTGGAAGCACTTTCAGCCTGATGAAGCTACATAGGAGATGGTTGATCAGATGCAACCTTTGTATCCCTCCTTATTTTCTGGTTGAGTAGATGTGTTGTTACATGTGTTTTGAAATATATATATATATATATATATATAGAGAGAGAGAGAGAGAGAGAGAGAGATGTGCATGTGTATTGTAAATACTGCAATGAGATAAATTATAAAGCTCCAATAAGTTGTATGTTTTAAATATTGTATCGATGTGTGTTATTAAGCTCCAATAAAAAAAACGGTATTCATGGTTTTAGTAGTTTGGTATGATGTAAATTTTGCATCGATTATTTTTATAAAGCTCCATGACCAACATGTTTTGCTAGTTATAAGCATCAATGGAAACCGAGGATGGTGTTCCCCTGGGGGGGGGGGTTTGAAATAGCCCCTAGTCGATTTTTGATGTAAATAAACTAAAACCAAGGCCATGGGACACATATTCAAAGATGGATGGTGGGAAAAATGATAGTGGGAATCACTTTTGGATTAAATAATGGCTAAGGAAATGGCAAAGGAAAAGAGGGAATATGAAATTACAACTAATAGGCCATGAATTTTATATAAGATTCATTATATATCCAAATTACTGTAACAATAATGTGACTCTACGAATAATACATATGAAATATTTCAAAAATAAAATGATAAATAAACTTTTAATATATTTTAAGCTATGTTGTTTTTTTTAAAGTAGATAATTTTTGTAGCCATTTATTAACTATAATGAATTTGAATGATTTATTTTTTAAAAATAGTTATGTGGTATTATTCAAACATACAAAGAACTTATATTTGAATCTCATAATATGGAGCTAATATGAACTCATCATCTATTGAATTATTATAGTGATATTTTTCGTATTGCACCTGTATAATAAAAATTACACATCATAAGTGACGGGTATTAAAATATCCAGCCTGTCGATTTCATGTTTCAATTTTAAAGGGAGATTTCATAATTCTTGATACCCATTTGGAAGTTGCGTTTATGCTCATAACATGCAGCTGCAGTATTGTGAACCTCCTGTAATATTCAAGTATATGAGATATTTAGTTAAAATAAATATGTCGATGGATCATAGCTCGAAATCTTGTTGATGTTCCCACCACCCGCATTGTTGTTTTATTGAACCTACTTTACTGAGGTCGAAGGATCGTCTGTTGATTGAAATTTTTGATTCAACCAACTTTAGAGAATTCAAATATCATCTGATAACGACTTGTTGATTGAACATTGAAGAAACTTTATTGAAGTGGAAGGCTCATCTTCTTTGTTTCCTCACATGCAATTTGAAGAGTTTAGAACTAACAATAATTATTGCCTCAACATTCACAAAAACCATGCCTCTATTCATTCTTGATATATTCAAATTTTCAAATAAATAATAAATGGATATTACAAGCCAATCTTTCCAGCAGTCCTTCCCATCATGAGGTTTGGGGAACATAATGAGAAAAAATGGCTTCCCATCGTAGGGATGATGGTGCAATTTTGGGTAGGAAAAAACTACGTTTCACCTTGAAACTACCCAAGTTGACTATGTCTACCTATACTATTTATTAATTAAAGTTTCATTACAACATTTTTCATTTTGGAAATTTCATGAATAGCTTCCACCTGAAATTATAAGCATTGGTTGGTTTGATTAGTTAGCTTCTATGGCATTCCCATTATGTCATTTTCAATATTTTACAGAGTTTTAAGATGTGGTATCTTATAAGTTTAACCATGTGCTTTGGATGACAGTAAATCTTCCATGGGTTTGGAATTCATTAGAAAAATATATTTTCTTAATGTTTATTTTTATGGAAGATGCTCCAATGAATGGAGACTTAAAAATGTAGTAACTAAACCAAAAATACAGAAATATAGATAATGATTATATGCATTGAAATGAAATAATATGAATAAACTATCATCTAATAAATATCCCAGGTAACTTTTATATATGAAAAATTAGAAAGAAACTAAATAACTAGAGGTGTAGATCATCTTGTTAAATCATTAATTAAATCATTTTCATCTGATACCTAATTCAATTAAATAGTTAACTAAGCTGGAACACAAATAGAATTCACATATAACTCTAAATAATTATGCTTAAGAAAGAAATATAAAACAAAACAATAGTGTGGTGTTAAATAATTCATATATAAACATAAATAATTGAAATGATTCCAATCAAAGATAAAAGTAAAACAAAATAAATAATAGTACCAATCTTGCTCCACTCTATTGATACGTATAAAAAAAATGGTTTAGTGCTTTTGATTATAACGAAACAATAGAATAGTGTAATTGGGAATTTTTCATCAAAATTTCAAAACTACTAAGATAAGAATCTACTTAACTAGTTTTTTTAAAACTACAATGAAGGAAATTTCTCTTCCTGAATTTTTTTAAAAGTCATAACAAGAAGAAAAAATAGGGAGCTTGTAACAACAATAAGCTTGATTTGGAATTCTAATCCTTGGAAAAATTTGTTGCAAATGAATCTTGAAACTGATTTCCATATTTATAGAAGCACATCAAATTAATGTGATGAATTCATTGGTTCGAGTAGTTGTTGATCGAGATTGAATAGAAGATTTCCATTGTTGATAAGTGCCTAGAACATGGGTAAGATTAGGAGGATACTAAGGTTGAACACTTGATTTAAAACTATACACTTGAGCCTCGAATACTAGTAACATATTAGTGATCTACACTTTGAAGACCTTATTTACTTTAAGGTAGCTATGAGGCTTAATGAGGAACTCCCAAATCAACTCAAATTTGACCATAGGTAACTCTCTAATTACGTCATGAGTTGTCTTATATCACTTTGAACCTTAACCTTCAATATTTCTGCCTCTGAGAGATATTATTCATCATCTTCTATCATTATTTTTATTTTTTTTAAGAGATAAAGAAATAGACAGAAGAACATAATAAAAATGTCTTTTTCCATCCTTAACAATATTCTTGGCTGAGCGTATGTGGTTTTTCCAAACATGGAGGATTCTAGATTTCTAGATTTCATTGATTCTCAGCAATCTTGGTGAAAACATTTTCTGATCATCCTGTCATTGCAAAATCTCATTAAACATCTGCTTCTCTTCCTTGTAGTTCTCTTCCATATCAATTATATTATGGAAAAAATAAATTGCATAACCTTGTACTATGCTCAAATGATCACATAACTAATTTTTTTCAAGCTGTAATTGTTGATTCATGGTATGAGATTCATGTTTGAACTTTGAGAGATATATCAAATTTTCTTTAGCCAATCTTATTTTTTCCTGCAATTCATTCTTTTTCTTAATATCAAATTCAACTTTTCCTTTGATGAAAGTAACCTCAGTGTTCATTTGAGATGTCCTTTGACCCAAATAACCTCCAAATGTCACGATGTCGGTAGAGCAACAGTTGTTGACAGATACTATGTTTCACTAGCCTTCCTTTTCTTCCTGATCCTTTTTATTACATCGTTTTTCTTAGATCTATAAAATATTTCTATAGGAGGCATTTCATCTATCTCAAATTGAGACACAAGACTTCTATCTGAAGTTTTTCCAATAGAAGGAAATACATTGTTGGGTATTTTAAAAATTACACCAAGATCTTAAAGAGTAGTTTCTAAAGTAACTTGTGAGTATGACTCATTTTTTTTCTTTCTTGCATAAAGTTTCAAATCCTTCATAATATTGGTTCCCTTTTTCTTCTCATAAGTTATCTCTTTGAGAGGATAAACTAGATTTTGTTTTCTTACTTGTACAATAGTATTTTTTTGGAAAAGGAAATGATTGTACTTGTGCTAGCTAAATATTTGTCTGAATTAGGTTGGATAATTTAATTCTTTTGTATAGGATTCTTTTATGAGGATGAATTTCCTTGGGTTGAAATATTTTGAGAATAAGAACCCTAAAATGTAGGGCCTAAAGATTTAATTATAGTTGTTTCACCCATAGTTTGTTGTAGGATTTATGGTAGTGGAGCCCTCTTGGACTCTCAAAATATTAAAACTGCTTGATATTGTTCAAGTGATAGGTCTTTCGATTTCTTGCATACCCATTGATATGGTTTTCACCATTTAAATAAATCATCATAACTAGATTCTTCCTCCACATATTTTTTAAGGCCAACATCAATAGTTATATTTTGAACAATTTTACGAGGGTCATGAAACTTCAAAGGAGTCGTAGCCAAATTTAAGGAATAAAAATGAACTAATTCCTTCTCAACATGTTGGAAATTTTGGAGAGAGTAATTAATATTTTTAATTGTGAATGCAAGTCATGCCATTTTATATGTTATATTTAATTCCAAAATAATCCATGTAGTTATCGTCTAATAATCCACCTCCCTGCAAAGAAGCTTATCGTGTATATAGAGAGGCATATCATGTGGTGGAACAAGGAAACCAAAAACTATGATATATGTAAAATTCTCTTCTGCATACCAATCCCCAATTCTCTACAAGCACTGCATTGTAGGTTGTGACATTCTTGGGGGTATTGTGTTGAAAATGGCCTGATGGATGGGGATAGTGAAAAAATGACAAATATGATAGAAAAGGTAAAATTAATTTTTCTCCCATAGTTTTTTATGATAGATGTGGATAGGAAATGGGTTAGCAAGCATCCAATTCCATACCATTGTTGGAAATGAGTTAGAGAAACAAAGGGAATCCATAACATACATAGACATATGGAAATGGGTGTTAGTAGTAAGATACCTTTCATTTCGAAATATGAAAACCTATAGGGAAATGTTATTAAATAATACCTACCCAGTTAATTAAAAAACCTTTAGGAGCTCTCTGAATAAGGGGACCCCAATCCAATAGAAAATGTGAAATGTTTTTCTCATCATAAATTATACACAACATTGAGGCCACATAATAGAAAGAGGAGAATAAATAATCAATGGGGTATTCATGGTAAAAATCCTCTTTATGTTTAGTAGGGTTTCTTCTCCAATTTGTAATTATGTTAGAAAGATCTTGTTTAACCTATGTGCATTATTCTTGTAGAAAAAATTTCAGTAAATCTTCATAAAATTTATAATTGTGATGTGTAGTTTATACATACCTTGAATATTAGGAGGTTGAAAGGAACCAATGATTGTACCATTTGGGGTGATAATTTTACACTTTAGAGGGTTGATATGATCAATTTCCCACTTTATCATGCTAGTGTATGGAATAATTCTTGGTCTGGAACCCACTTTATGCAACCACAATCTTGCAACATCCATAATTGTGTGTACTTGACTTATTCTTCCACCTTGATCCTTTATCACAATTGTAGCACTAGTTTCTTCTAGAACGACATCCACTAAATCTTCTTCAAAGTTTTTGTAAATGGCATCCAATGAATACAGGCTAACATCTTGTGCTAAAATAATGTTATAAAAGAGAAATATCCTTGTAATTTTGTCATTTATAGGATCCATGACTGCTCCAGGAGGCTTCTATACTAGTTGTTTCTTCTTAAATTTTCATATATTAGCAAGGTTGGAGTTCGTAGGGAAAAGTGACTATAAAATGCTGAACGAGAGAATATGGAAAGAAAAATGAAATCTAATGGAACCATCACTTTGATAATTGAATATGTGCAAATTAAATGAAATTTAAAAAGACAAGAGATAACTTTAAATTCAAAGATGTTCCTTTCAATGATATCCATGTGGAAAAGGAAGCACGTGAGATATAAATGTGTCGGGTGTAGATTGTAGGGTAGATTAATGTGAGATTTTTCATGGCTTCCGAATTCATCTTGGAAGAAGAATATCAAAGAAATTAAAAGGGAGTTTTTTAAGAAAATTTGAGATAATATTTTTGATAAGATGTGGAAGGTAGAGACTAGTCATGCTACATGGATGATTGAGAATTTAAAATGAGTATACATTAGCGTATGGTCCATAGAATAAATTTAATCTTAGAAGAATTGAAATGTGACACAGGTAGGATTCCAGAGTCAGGAGTGTAAATTGAATCTCCGAGAAGGCTCAAGAATGAGTCACGGTGAAGTTTCCTCATTATTATCCTTGTTAATCTATGATCTGGTATGAAAGCCATCTTCAAGTAATCAGAATGTATACCCTAGAGTGGGTTATACATAATCATTACATTAAGGTCTTTAACTAGTATTTCCATTTGTTGTGGGGTGTGGATCACGACCAGGAGGGTCAGTTGATGTGGTTTTATACCCCCACACTCCTGGTGATGTTGTAATTCTGTTATAAATGTAATGTTGAATTAGTACTTCAAGAATAGGATTTCTAGTATGTATGTTGTCGTGATGTTGGAACACCTTATTTATATCCTTGTTGGAATGGTTGGTTATATTCAGACTGATTAAATTGGTGAATTCCCTATGGAAGACCATTTTTTTTCCCCGCTAATACCATGTTTCCTAGAAACCTTTTACAAGTTTTGCATCCTTGTTCTTTATATTGGTACTGGTGGTATTTGGGCTTCTAACCATTTCAAGGGTTGTTTCATGTCATGGGTTGTACCTTAGGGTGTGGAAGGAGCGTTGAAGTCCCTTCATAAGTCACCAAGCCAATGGGAAAGGGTATTTTACTTCCATTAATGTATCTCATGCCTAGAATTCGTGTCCATGACAAGGGGATAGTTGTAGGATTATGTCATTACTAACCACATGCTTACATATATGGTCCAGGCTTATTATTGAACATGATTAGGGATCTTCCTCATTTTTCATTAAATGGCAAGCTTCTTGCAACCCTTTTTGGAACCATATGTTCATGATTGTCTCTAACAACCTTTGGTGTCTATTTGTTTCTTAAGAGACGTCCTTGTACCTTTGGGAAAGAATGAAAAGGATAGTGCGCTATTATTATAGACAACTATATATTCATATCCATGGTCAATGCGTGTTATTGAAATTTAAAAGAGAGATTCCTAATGGTTTGGTGTGATTTGGCCTCTTCATGGCCTTTTGGCACCATATACCATTTATATACAAATAATGGGAATCTTGTTGTAAGCTCAGGAGGGATAGCACCTATATGCACTTCATATAACCCTAAGGTTTAGGGTCAAAATATGACAAAAGTACAAATCGTTATAGAAGCACTAAGTTCGATTCATAACTGATACTGTCATCTTTGTCCCCATGTGGCTTATGAGGCTCATTTATGCCAAAATTATTGTTATTGCAATGATCAAGTCTCGATATGTAGGTAATAGGTTTTCCTTATCTTGCTCACAGGAAAAATGCATAATATCAAAAATGGAATTTAAGTGTGGTATGTGCCTTTATATGAAGAAGTCATTCTTTATCCTCTCGTACATCGCTAATGACTAGAGGCATGAACGAGGCCTAATGGATAGGGTGAAGATGGAGGGAAATATTATGACTTTGTTAAGTTATTTTTGGTCAAGGATGACCTTGTGACTTAATGGTAAGTGAAAATTAGGGTCGAGAATAACTTAGTAGAATAAAATTCATGTCGGAGTGAGGGCCAACCTTCGACTTAGGAGTTCAAATTTGTATGAGTTCGGGGATGGCCCCAATGTGGCAGAAACAATATTGCGACTAGAGTAACAAGTTGACATCCAATCATAATTATATATTTGGTTTTGACTCATGATTTGACTCAATAAGGTTCATGAGAGTAGGATTTAGGGTGGCCATGAGAAATGTGACAGGAACCATGTGCGAAGTTTAAGAAATGACTTCCTCGGTATGGAAAAACCAAATGAATTGAAAGGAAGACATTGATATCATCCTCAAATTATATTTTGGCAACAAAAGGGAGCACAATGAATATCATATATATTCATTAGGTAATGGGATTACATGATTAAAAAAGGGTAATGCTCAGGTGTAGAGGATAAAGTGAATAGAAACTGGTATCAATTTGAGAGTTGGAATGTGTATTCCATAATTTTTATCAAATTTAATGATATTTCACATACATTCCACAAAAATGAGAAAAAATCTAGATTTTCCAATACTAATTATTAAGCTAGTAAAATTATCACTAGTAGGAAGGAGAAAGTGGTGTAATATTCCAAATTTGAAACTCTACAATGAATAAGTTTTATAACGTTCCTTTTATGATGAATAATCTTAAATTATACATAATAAACACGTATAAATCATTTTACTTACATCAGAAACTTGTATTTCATTTCATGATCATAAAAGTGGGGAAAAAGAGGATTTTATTCCATAAAAAGGTTATTTTCAGAAATGAGCGTAACAATAAGCAGGGGAAACGGTTTTATATGATATCTTAGGTCAATAGGGACCTATTCTCCGAATTTCAGCTCAAAATAACGCTTCTAGCTATATTAAACAACTCCTCCTTTCCTGACTAGGCTAGAAAACACTGATTTCCCATGACTTTACTAAACATAAATTTATGAATACAGTGAGAGAATAATTTCCATGAGGGTTTCTAAAAAAAATTAATAAATATGTCTTATATACATCTTATATTAATCACAAAGCAAATAAATGGAGGTTTAATCACTTATACAGTAGAAACAAGGCTCCCGGCAAGATTTCCGGCAAAATTCATGTACAAGGTAGAATTGAAGAAAATAACGCAGTATACAAAAAATATGCATTAAAAATGACTGAATAAAACATATCAGAGCTGAATAATACATAAATATGTCCAAAGGCCTCTTTAGAAAACTTCCGGAGGGAAATAAGCACCTCCTTCTCAAAGACTAGCACAAAATCAAAGGGTGCAGTTTTGTTGCTGCTGCCCCTGCATCAAGGACACATTTTTCTGAAGATGGCTGAATTGTATTTGAATGTAGACGAATGGCCTCAAGCCAAATACAGAAATGAAGCTCTAATCCTTCCCTCTTTATCCCTTAAGCAAGCTGATCTAAAGAGAAGATGGAATTCTCGCACGGGAATTCTTTGCAGTAAGCAGTGCAGCAACTCCGTCTAAAAAACTAAAGTATGAAAATGGTCTCTAGAAAAAAATATCTGAATACATGAATTATTCCCCTTTCATGATATGCCCTCCTTTTATCTTTGGTGAGCCTCCTCACCCTGGACTCCACACAAAGTTGAGGTGACTTCTTCATGAAGCTTCCTCTTTCAAAACTTCGTTGACCTAGCTAGCTTCCCTCCTTGTGTGGCTGTGCTGTTGACTTGGTGAACTAATCCACCTCCAATGCCTCTTTTCACAATATGGATCTTCAATCTATTTTACATATGTGTCTTAGGCTGATCTTTGTTAACATTGAACCAGTTTTCTTAGGTGATCTCTTCCTCCTCAAGAATGCATGTTGACTTAGTCAAACTTGACTATGTCCTTATCTATTTTGCCCATGTTCACAATTGTAAGTGTAAATTTCAGCTCCTGAAGTGATCTCCTTCCTTCTCAAGGTGGAAATTATTCATATTTTTATTATTCATGGGATCCCTTACCCATTTATTCCTCTCGTAGGTGAAAGTAGCAAAATCTAATGTTCCAAATTTCTATGTGAAAATTTGGGAACATTACAGTCCTCCCCCCCCCCCCCTCCCCCAAATGTTGCTTGCCCTCAATAAATTGCAAGGATAGGACTAAAGAGCACCCTCTCCTCCCCTAAAACAACCTCATAAGATGAAATCCTCCAAGGATCAAGGTGTTGTATCATCAATATATCTCCAATTTTCCCCTCCAAAGTGTGCAAGCCATATTTTGGGAAGCATCCCAAATAGCTAACGCTGTGTGACAATGAAACATCCATGGAAGCAACAATGGGACGTTTGTAGGTCCTCTTGAAGCATGAGGGCTGATATATATTGGGATTCATCATCCCCATTTGAATCTCTCCTCCCCAAGCTATCAATCAAACAAAATGAGTCACCCTCCAGTATGGCAACTCATGAAGGATCTCTTCCACCTTGAGCTCATGCAAGAAAGGTGGGATACATAGATGATTGTGTGGAGCTAAAATGTGCATCTCTCTCCACTTATGATATATATGGGGCTGCTGCTGATATATGGCTGAGATATAACGGTCTTCAAGAAAGAACCAAGCCACCCCATCAAATCCAACACCCATGAGGTGTCTTCCCAAAGAACTAATACCTCCCAAATGAGTCCTCTCACTTGAAGGCAAGATGTAAAGCATGGAACTCAAGGTCTGCCCATTTTTCTTTCTGAAATATGCAGCTTGTATAATGTGAAGAACCATATTTCCATTGGGCCTCTCCACATCTTGTGCCACTCCTCCAATGGTGCTTCCTACAATCAATGTTTTAGCAGCATAGTATGGAAGCATAAACATATGAAAACAAGGAGGTAAAACATAGTCCCAAACATGGAACCGACACAGGGCATTCTTTGCATGCCTCAATACATAGTGCAACAAGTGTCTTTTCAGCCACTTTTTTGCTGCAACATTCATTTTACAAAATTGAAACATGAAAGCATAATTTGGTGCCAATGATGCACACCGAAAATCATGTGGCATTCCCCCACAATCCACAAATAGAATGGCCATCATAAACGCTGCAAGTGGCCTCAAGTACATAATAATATAATATGCATGAAGGAAATACCCTTCTTCGTATGATATGCTCCTCATCTAGGTAAGCAAGTGTAAAATACAAATCAAAATTTTACCTCCTCCATCATGTACTTTGGTCATTGAGCTGAAATGGCTCAAGTACAAATTTTCCCTTGCTGCAAGTGAGTAGGGAAGTGGTTGTGCCAACCTTCTCTTCATATTCTAGGTTTTTCATCTCTCCATATGCTGATATACATTCAATTTAATGCCCTCCCAAGTGAACTCCTCCATTGAGGGATGGTATGCATAAAAATGTATGGAAGGAAAGGCCACAAATGTTGCATGTAGATATTTCTCCTTATTCTTGTAAACCCAAACCAAGAAGTTCAAAACATAGTAAGGGATTATTCCATCCGTTACTTCCTCATGCCCATCTTCCACATTCCTCCAAGGTGTATTACTTGTGAAGTGGTCTTGATAACACTACAACAAGCAATCCAAGCTCCTAAGTGACAATGCTGCTAGCCTTTGGAGTAGGGCCACTGTCAACTCAAAGCTCAATTATTTGACATAGATTGAGTCAAATACTCTTCCCAAAATGTTGTTGTGTATGTAGAGATCCTCCCAAGATGGAGGTGCTGCTCCTTGCACTATGATAGTGCCTTCCCTTACTCCTGCAGCATCATGCCAAGTGTGAGAGAAAATCTGCCCTTTCTCTCTCCCAATCCTCCAAAGAAAAAAATGACTTTGCTGCCTCATCATACCTCCATCATACAACTGATGTAGTGAAAACAAAATGAACATATCATCATAATGCATCCACACTCCTTGTTGCCCCATGATGAAAGTATCTTGCCAATATTCGTTCCTCTTCTCACCCCATGGAAAAGGACATGTCATAGGTTGACCAAACTCTCTCAAGAGTAGCCAACGCAACATTTCCTCTTGCTACCCAATGTAATAGACTTGCAAGTGGTTTAAAAGCCTCTTACCTCCCATCCACATCCACTCAAATCCTTTTGGATGCTTCTCATCATTCTGAATCTTGGTATTTCTCCAATGATATCTACCATCCTTCATAAACAATTTCTTTTCATTGCCTCTCATGAAGTGCTGAAAGGAATCTCCTTGGAGATATCTTAGAGAAGATCTCATGTATACAATCATCTTGAATCCATAAGGATCCAAATGTGAAGAAGGAAAAACCCTCTCACTTCTATCTCTTGACAACGTTGTATAACTTCTCCACGGTGTACAAGATGTCTCATATCCTGCCTCAAGAATGATCATGACTCCCCCCAAAAGATCACACTTCAACCTCAAGGGTTGAGTGAAACTCAACAAGGGTCCGAGAGGATGATGGTTCATTTTTTTCTTGAACCATTCAAGTTTGCAGAGCGTAGTGCAATATTGCTTCCCTACCCCAGCAACAATGTTTGATCCTGGGCCATATGAAAACATATTTCCACAACTACTAGAAATATTTGTTGTAATAAGTGAAAGTGGAAATCTTCCCATACCTTGGTGAGATGTAGGAACCTATTGTAGAGCTGCAAAGGCTCCTTCCTCTATTGTAATGGCTGCTCCAACTACTGGTGTAGGAGGATGCTCTCTCAATGCTATGACAGCGCTGGTACTTGTCTCTTCCCATGGTGGTGTGGACTTCCTCTCTTCTGATCTTCCTCCATCAAAGGTTATAATTAGCACTTTAGTAAACTCAAGAGAAGAAATCACCCTTGTATAGCTTGAGTGACTGAACCCCCAAGCATTGGCTTCACCTTCCAGGTGTAGCGTTGCAACTTCTACTACTTCCTTCTCTACCATTGGGTGAAGTAGGAAGAATGCCTCAAGCTTTCTTGCCCAAGCTCTAGTTGTAGTTGACCCATCAAATTTACAAAAGAAGAACCTATTGCCTCTCATCATTCTTTTACTGCATGGTCTTATTTCTTCTCTTAGTTGAATAAACTAAGGGAAATCTAGGGTTTATTTGAAAGACCTAGGTTGGCACTTGTATTCTGCCAAATATCCACTTAATATATCATTCTCTAAGTGGTCTCCTTTCTCTTCACCTCCTCTATGAGAACAGGAAGTGCATGCATATTTTTCTGCCTCTCGAAACCTAGAGGTTTCACTACAACTCTCTCCTCCTTGAAACCCTTTTGGAGTTTCAATTCATTTCTCTTCTTCTTTCTTCTTGGATCTGAAAGTGGATGAGAGTAAAATCATCCTCTCCATCATTTTTATCTCTGCTTTTCCTCTTTTCTCCTCTTATATCTTGAGTCCCTTTTCAGGAATATCAAAATTCTAATCCAGAGATTGACTACAGGGGCATTTACTAGATATGTCACCTTTGAAAAAAGGATGAGATCCAGAGGCTACTTGGCCATCTGTAGAATCTGTCTATAGAGCATGAAGTATTCCTTCTTCAGGGATTCATCACTTTGGCTTGAAGCCACAGGCTAAGCCGAAGATCTTGCTCTTATACCACTGTAATATTCCAAATCTAAAACTATGTAATGAATAAGTTGTATAATGGTCCTTTTATGATGAATAAGCTTAAAATATACATAATAAACACATAGACATCATTTTTAGTTACATCAGAAACTTTTTTTTCATTTCATGATCCGGAAAGTGGGGAAAAGGGGATTTTATGCCCTAAAAAGGTTATTTTCATAAATGAGCATAAAAATAAGAAGGGGAAATGGTTGGATATGATATCTCAGGTCAAGAGGGACCTATTATCCTAATTTCAGATCAAAATAATGCTTCTATCTATATTAAACAACTCCTCCTTTCCTGACTAGGATAGAAAACACTGATTTCCCATGACTTTACTAAACGGAAATTTATGAATACAGTGAGAGCGTAATTACCATGAGGGTTTATATATAAAATTAATAAATAGGTCTTATATACAACTTATATTAATCATACAACAAAGAAATGGAGGTTTAATCACTTATACAGTAGAGACAAGGCTCCCAGCAAAATTTCCGGCAAAATGCATGTACAAGGTAGGACTGCAGAAAATAACATAGTATACAGCAAATCCACATTAAAAATTACTTAATATAACATATCAGAGCTGAATAATACAGAAATATTTCCAAAGTTCTCTCTAACAAACTTCTGGAGGGAAATAAGCACCTCCTCCTCAAGGATTAGCACAAAATCAAAAGGTGCAGTTTTGCTGCTGCTACCCCTTCATCAAGGATGCAGTTTTCTGAATATGAATGTGTTGTATCTGAATGTAGATGAATGGCCTCAAGCCAAATACAAAAATGAAGCTCTAATCCTTCCCTCTTGATCCCTTAAGAAAGTTGATCTAAAGAGAGGATGGAATTCCTGCACGGGAATTCTTTGCACTAAGTAGTGCATCAACTCTGGCTAAAAAACTGAAGCATGCAAATTTTCTCTAGACCAAAATATGTGAATACATGAATGATTCCCATTTGATGCTATGCCCTCCTTTTATCTTTGGTGAGCCTCCTCACCCTGGACCCCACACAAAGTTGAGGTGACTTTTTCATGAAGCTTCCCCTTTCAAAACTGCGCTGCCCTAGCTAGCTTCCCTCCTTTTGTGGCTGCGCTATTGACTTGGTCAAATAATCCACCTCCAATGCCTATTTTCACACTATGGACTTTCAATCTAGTTTACATATGTGTATTAGGTTGATCTTTGTTCATAGTGAACCGATTTTCTTAGGTGATCTCTTCCTCCTCAAGAATGTATGTTGACTTAGTCAAACTTGACTATGTCCTTATCTATTTTTCCCATGTTCACACTTGTAAGTGTAAATTTCAGCTCTTGAAGTGATCCTCTTCCTTCTTAAGGTGGAAATTATTCATATTTTTATTATTCATGGGCTCCCTTACCCATTTATTCCTCTCCTAGGTGAAAGTAGCAAAATCTAATGTTCCAAATTTCTATGTGAAAATTTGAGAACATTACAAGTGGTGAGAGAGTTATAAAATAATGGTTGGGGAAGGGAAATTAGCAGAATATCATATAGAGAACTATTCATAGTTTATGAGAGCTTAAAGGAGAAGAGGAATCTGTGATTAGGGAAGAGGGGAAGCACAAGAATAGAGCCAGGGATAGATGGAACTATATTGTTAGTAGAGAGAAATTATAAAGGTATGAGAGTAATGAAGAGTGTGCCATAAATAAGAGACAACATTGACTGGAATAGTGGTGCAATATTTTTGTGGAAGAAAATGAATCATCATGACAACTAAATATGGTAGGGTGGAGATAGAATTTGTTGTATATCGATGGTATCCCAGTCTCACCAAGTGACCCAAAAAGGAGAGGACCCCTTCCACTTAGAAGGGGAATTTACATGTAATGTCACAACTATACCAGTTAGCTTAACTTGACATGGATTATTGGAGATCTTTATGATTATAACTAACATATCGGTGTCGGGGCAATCCATGAAATAGGGAATGTAGTAATTGAATGAGGTTTTGTCTAGCTCATGCATGATGGGGTGGCATGAGAATTCCTTGAGAGAATAGCCTACCTAAGTGGTTTTGATGGCTCAAAATTACCATTCAATATTATAGGGATACCACGTAGTTGGTAACTTAAAGAAAATCCTTTTCCATTTGGAATGGTGGTGATAACTAGTTAAGTTAGGCTAAGTTACCTTCTCTCTATCTCTACTCGCTTAAAGTGTGCCCTTTTATTACATATAGATAAGAGACATAACATCATCCCTCTTGCCAAATTCAGGCAAGAGAGTGATCCTTAAGTTGATCTAGGGCTCAACCAAGCCACAACTAAAGTTATACCCCTATATGAGGAGACTTTTAGAATGTAGAAATTAAAATTAAATGCCAATTTATTCTAATATGAAAGTAAAATAATCCTATCACGAATTAGGAAAATGATAATCCTATGTCAATTCAAGAGGATATGAACTAATTAAATAGGGGAAATATATTTTTTATATTATTGAATCCATTATATAATTTTCATTAACGAAACAAGTAGTTTGTTTAATTAATGAAGAAAAATCAAAACAAGAATGTAATTAACCGATAAGTAGTTACTTCCTAACACACTCCTATCTCAATGAATTCAAATTAATTATAAACTCTATTACGTCCCTTACAAAGAGCCCTTATGGAAATTCAATATCATAGACTAATTACATGACAATAATGATCAATATCAGAAACCATACACTATTTGAAACAAAAAAAAAGTCAATTACGGAAATTCTAGCAATAAAATATTAACTCGCAATTCAAACAATAGTACATCACAATGAAAGATTTATTAAACTCTTACCAGAATATCATTGCAGGTCTGCAGTCCTTGAGCACCTTCATCTCATTGGAGAAATTTCCAACAATAGTGCGAGGAAAAGTGTCCCTTTGTGAACTAAAAATATTATTTCTTTCTTCAATTAACTCACAATATATAACAATAATGTAAATGTACAACAAACATAATTCATAGAGTTTTCCCCTAACATCAGATCTGAAGTTTCCTCCTACCTACAACTATAATATCATATTTCAATAGTGCTCTATGAGCCTTTAGTTGTAGAGAAGATGATAGTTTCTGCGTTCTACAAATCAGTATTTATAATTACAAAAATGAATTCCAAATAGGAGAGTTGTTGAAGAACAAATATTATACAAAAAATTTCATTAGTAAAAAATATATTTCTTCTCTTGATCGATCAATTTCATTGATTCAAATCTTCTCTTCCTCATCTTCTCAACTTTTCTTGCCAAAACCAATCAACATTAAATTAAAATAAAAAATACCAAATCTAGAAATCAAAACATCTCCAATCAAAACTCAATTAAATAAAGAAATAAAAGGAAATAAATTATTTCCATTAAACCTTTTAAATATCTTATTGGTCAAAGACAACATAGTTGAATGGATCTGCAACCCATAGAGGTTTTGAGCGAATGAAAAAAAAAAACTCAGAAAATTAGTTTTGGTTACAAATTCAGAGATTAATTTTATTCTAAATTATAGACTCATTTAATGACCCAATTTCATCATGCAACAACCTAATAAATATCCTCCATTATCTTATCTATCTAACAAGCCATCATGGGCCTCATTTAGCCAAATAAAATTCAACTTATGTGGTTCTAAAGTTGAAGTGTCCAGAATTACCCAAATACTGGAAAACATTATGCTTGAGCCAAAATTAAAAATTCTAATTTTAGATTAAATATATTAATTCTAATTAAATGTTAATTAATCAAATATATTCAATTAATAAAATTATTTACCGATTAATCAACTTAATTAATTAAAATTCAATTTAATTGAATTAATAATATATTGTATTTTAATAATATTAAAATTATATTACATTATAGCTTCAATCTCACAAATTATTTTAAAAAATTTAAAACCATATATTGAAAGAACATCGAATTGAAAGTCAATTCCAAATAATATATTTATGACCATCAAATTAAATACGAAGGAGCGGTGTGCATATCGAATATCAGAAGTTCTTATTTATCACAAGTGTTTGAAATAAACTTCCGATGTCCAAAAGGCCCGAGGTCTTGATATAACATATCAATATTTTATATTTATCGAATGTTTTTTAATATATCGTGATTTTTAAATATCCAAACTTTTTTAATATCGAGTTTTTTTATATTGGAGGTATTTATATGGGAATTTTTATATCGGAGCTTTTTATCAAGACTTTTATGAAAGAGTAAGAGAGGGGGTGAGGTGAAGTTGGACCCACTTGGAGTGGGACTCGTCCATTATAAACTACATCCACTTTGTAATTAAAAATATTTCAAAATCAACTACAACCGTTTAAAAATGTTGAGATTTCAGGTTTCATAATTCCTCTTCAAATTGGGAATTAAAACAAATTACTGAGATCTTAAAAACACATAATTTTAATTATTCTAAAATTTGACTGCAACAATTTTGTAGGAATGTTAGTGAAAAATGAATTAATTAGTAAAAAGTAACTAGGACTTAATATTTACAATCAATTACTATTTTATTTTAAAAAATTAAAATAATATACATTTTGTACATTTTTTTAACCGAGTCGGTAAAAATTATCAAACTTCGAATGGGCACCATTTGTAAATTGTGTAACCAAATGAGATGAAAAAAGTATCAATGAAAAGCTAGAAAAAATTCAAACTAAATGAAGAAATCAAAACAAAAATCGGACGAAAATTAAAATTGGCAAAATTGTAGGACACTTAACCAAAAGAAAATATTAATAGGTAGTTTAGCGAAAAAATTGTGGAAAAGGGTCCCCATTATTTGAAATAAATACGTCAAAAATGGGGGTGTTGACTTTTCAGCTCAATAATTGGTGACGCATGGGGAAGAACCAATTATCTATGGTTGAAACGATAATGAACTTCAGTTTTACCCAAAGGTTAAAATTGAAGAATTCATCCAACCATCAAACAATAAATTTTTTTATGGTTACCAGACTAATAGATTAAGTAATATAAGCTTAAAATGATAAGCACTCAAAGCATACTAAGTAAAAATCATGAATCCAATTTTTTGGAAAAAAAGACATTTTAAGATTACCTCGTATGAAAAATAGAATAAGATACATATAGGAGTGTTTTGATAAAGCATATATCCATTGTTATGAATGGTACCTAACATCGCTTCACTACCAGCAAGCATGAACAATACCACATTGAAGTTGTCTTTTATGCCACACAAGCATGGCCCCACTGCCAGCGAGTGTGCATAGTGCATTTTGTGGGGTTTATTTTATGATATACTTCAGTGAAAGAGGTGGGATGCCAGTAATAGAGACTTCTGTTAATGGATATAATATTGTCATAATGTTGACTCCAAATATTTCCCCATAACTATTAATGAGATGATTTTATAAAGTGGAAGGGTGGGATGGATCCATTGAGTTAAACTTAGGTCAGTTCTTTCCTTGAAAATGTGAACCATATTACTTAGAAAGGATGTATGTTCCTCCATTGCAAATATTTTAAAGCAAGAGGGCTTCATAATTCCATAAAGCTATATCTTTAATGAAAAACGAAGCTCATTGAAATAGACAGAGTAAATATTTCCTATGTATGCCAACCATTTCTGGATGAGGAAAAGGTCTTCCAGATAAATAATGGAGGAGTCACAAAAATAAAACCATATCTGAAAGAAAAAGGAAAACAACTCCAAATTGAAGTGAAAAAAAAATCATAAAACTCAAAAAAAAATGTAAAAATGAAGAAAGCAAAAGCTGAAATAAAAATCCCAAATTTAAAGAAAAAACCCCAAAAATATTAACTATAAAATGAATTAACAAATGAATAAAAGAGGAAAACCATATGTGTGTTTGTCTTACGTTTAGAATATAGTAAATTTTATCTTTTGGAGTTATAAGCGATTATGCTTCTAAACAATAATGTGAATAGAAATTATGCGTCGAAATTAAACCAAATGAGAAGTCTCTTCCTGCTGCAAATTTTCTTGTTTCAAAGAAAATATCATATAAAAGAAATATTAAACAAGCTTATGATAAAATCACTGCTTAATAAGAAAGTAAAAAATTCAAGGACTCCCGAATTTAGCTGATTCGATAAAAAATCTAACTGTAGTTCCAAAATTCAGAGGCAAACAACAAAGATAATGAGCTCCAAATCTAAGTTGGCATAAGTGTAAAATAATTTTGGGAGACCTGGAAAATAGAGATTTATGATCAGCATAAACTAAAAACAAAGTTGAATTAAAAATATAAAGAAAAGGAAATTAATGGAAGTGGGCATATGAAACTTACCATTGGATAATTTTGTTTAATATTTTACATGAGAGGTATGAATTTTCTCCAACGAAGGATAACATGTTCTTTTGATTACAATTAAAAGCATGGAGTTGAACTCTTTTCAAATCACATTGACCCAAATCCATTATTTATTAAACCTAAACTACAACGAGTATCAAAACTAGAAAATAATGTCTCACGTTAAAGGAATCATAAGTAAACCAAATTCATCAAAAATTAGAATGAGAATATGCTTCTTTATTAATCACAACACAATTATTCACTTTATATTTCAAATTTTAAATTTACTCCAAAAATCACAAGAGTCAAAATCAAGAACCATAGAATGTAATGCATGTGTAAATGAATAAGTCTTGAATTTTTTCATAATAAGAATAGATTTATATCTCAAAATTATCGAATATAAGAGAAATCAAACATGAATTAACCATGATACATTACCTTTGCATATTCTGAATTCGCTTACCAGCTAGTTTCGTAAGAATTACTTTTTCTTTGTCTTATCAACCTTCTTCATTTCTTTGATATGTTGAGAACCTAAACCTCTCTTATATTACTTTAAGTGAAAAGACGTCAGATCACGAGAGTTTTCCTATGTTGGATTCCAGAGTGGAAATATCGCGAATGGATTTTAAATGAAGTTATGATATTCAAATGTCCCGAAATAAGGAGGCTCCATATAGATACTATGGGTTAGAAAATATGTTATATAAATATTTTTTTATATAATTTCTTTTTCGGAAGTTCGTTTCTCATAAGTTCTGATAGATTTATTTAAATATAAAATAAAATTTTTATCATGAAACTAAATTTCGGCAAGATAACATCTCGTAACAATTTTAAAATAGGTATTGATCATGAAAGACACCAATAAATGATGTACCAAAGGTAAGTTCTCTATTTAAAATGGTTTCCAAAATAAATACCTTTGATGGAAAAAACTACATAAACAAAGACCTTGCTTCATAACATTTTCATCGAGATTTGTTTTTGAAAGTTTAATCGAATTTCACTTTTGATACAAGAAGTCCCAATATGGAAATATTTAATATTAAAGAGGAGCAAGATCTTGGAACAATTTTTTTTTTTTTAAATAAAACTTACAATATTAATAATTCTCGATAAAAAATTATTTTTAAATGTATAATGTGAAAACATTTCTTTTTTAGTACATCAAACATTCACATATACGAGGTAAACAATTACATAAGAGTTTATAAAGTAGTTTTGATGACTTTTCTTATGATAATGAGATAAACTAAAGTTCTCTAAAAATGACTGCAAGAGAGCTTACATTTTTTTGTAAAATAAGATTCTGAGGAAAGAAGTTCAAGATTCGATGAATATGAGAATAAATTAGGTATAAGAGATATCGAAAACCATTATGATACTCAAATTAATTACAAAACTTTGAGACTACAATTTTCCAGTAAAGGCAGTGTAATAGGGGTGATTTCCTTCACTAAGTGTAATGGAAATGATGGTGGAGGAAAAGGCCATGTGGACCTTAGAGAGGTAAATCTTGGAATTGGTTTTAAAATGCTTCTGATATAATACAGACCAAAGAATCTAATAAGTCATAAGGTTCAAAATTTTGAAGGGGATCATTTCGGAAGAATGAAAAGTAGGGGATTGAGATTCAAAAATTTACCAATTAAAGGATCTAAGTTTTTATAGAAGAAAGGAATGTGACTAAAGTCGATGAGTGTAGTGTAAAGGTTCAACTGTATCTGGAAAATGTGTGATTCGGAATAGGAAGAGATAAAATCATGGATAAAATCATTTGCTGCAATATTTTTTCAATTTTATTTTCTTGTAGAAAATATAAACAAGAAAGAGTCTAATAATTTCATTTCAGTTGCATCAATGAGAGGCAAAATATGATTATTGATTCATATTGATTACATTTTTCCAAGAAAATAAATATGAAGAGAAGAACAACTATAAAATACCTAGATTATGATGAAACAATAAATACTTCCGTAACATGTTCCATATTAGAAAGGGTTGGCTTCTTGCTCATCTCAAGTCTCCAAATCAAGCCAATGAAGACCCGTAAAAGAACAAAAACAAAAATAAGAACTATGAAAAAGAGAAAACTGAAAATGGAAGAAGATGACGTGCCAATGCCTACCTGGAAGTATATTGGCTGCAAGTTTACCTCATGAATATTCAATTTCTCCCATGTATTTTCTTAAAATTTGAATATGCTCAAAATAATATAATTATTTAATATAAATTAAAATTATAAGGAGCTATCAATTTTCACCCGCTTCATATTTATATTGAAGAACAAGAGTGTGAAAGTGATCATGTATTAATTCTTTATGAAATGAAAATTGAATTTTTCAAGAATGCTTGATTGTAAATATTCTTTAGAACTTCATCCTTCCTTATTTTCTTTGCATATTTCAACAATGTGATGAAGCTTCTACAAGAATAATAAGCAACCATATCATAAGCATAATTTTAGAAATAATATTTTTTGAACAAACATTGTTGGATAATGGAGAAAGGAAGCATAATAGGCTCATTCCATGCTTATTAAAAAAAACATCTGTAATAATGAAATAAATACAAATAGGAAATGGAATATAAATATGAATTAATGTATTCCTAATCCTAACTTCATGAAAGGAAATGTAACTAGGTATACTTATACTTCCATTGTAACCATTTAAGCATTTTATTTCCTACATATATGTACATGACAAACATTAGTAATAAAAATACAAATATAATTAAAATAAAAAAACTAAACCTAAATGTATTATGTAAACTAATTTCTAACATATTTACAATAAGAAACTTATTTACAATTACGTTCCCTTGAAATGAACCTTCCAACTGAATTTCAATTGGATCATAGAAATTTGGATGGATATCCATTAATTATTAGAAGTGGTTCAAAACAGAGGATAACAAGGCAGATTGCGGAAATGCATCTTTAGATACAATGGTCTGCATGAAATTGTAAGTCTTATGTGCATATCTTAAATTGATTAAAAATATTTAGTGTAGGAAAACTTTCCAAATGTCTTTCAAATGGATGGAATTCAACTACATTCAATAGAATATCATTCATTGAATTAGATCGTTGGTCATATTGTCTATATACACTTTCTTGTTGGCACTACTTTTGAGAGGAAAGGAACGAGTGATAAGAGATGAACATCAATTGGAATTGGAAGAGTGACAACTCTTGATGTTCATGATTATGATTTGAAACTTCATTTACCCGTTCAATAAATGCATCAATTGAGTGTTCAATACTGAATTTCTTAATATTCCAGCATAAGATATCTAAAAACTGAAAAATAAAAATAGAAAACAAATATGAAATCAAACAAAACAAGTGAAGGAAAATTAACAAAGTAAATCACTATTTAATGTAGTACTATAATTATTGTTACAACACAATTAGGACTTATTTAAAGTAATTTCCACTTCACAAGAATTTTCGAGAATAATGCATTTAGAATTATTCCCAACACTATCTTGTGAATTAGAGAGATGACCAGGACTATGAATAGGAGTGAGAACTCGATCATCATAATAATCATAGATTCGGATGGGTTCTTTATTGCTGAAATCATGAGTATGATTAAATGTTTGAAAATGAGAACCATTTGGAACAATTTATATGTTGAGTTTCTCTTTATTTTCAAGTATAGTTTGAATTGGAATATGAGGATTTAATAGGGAAGGAGACAAATCAACATGGTCAGTGTCTAAGTAGTCATCATAAATTATTTCATGAAATTCACCAATATTCTCTTCATTCCCATATAATGTATCAAAACAATAAGGAATATGGAGCACGTGTTTATTAATGTCAGAAGAATGTACTAATTATCTCTCTATCTTGACAAAAAATAATATAAAATTTATTTAAATACGCCCCCCCATTTTTAGGAATAACATTAATACATAGAGGGGATGAATACCTATCAGCAAAAATATCAGGATAGAGGTAAAAAATAGAATCATAAGCAATGAATTTGAAAATAAATCTATTTTCATATTCTTGTAAATTTTTTCCATTGAAGTTTCAAATTCCATATCATTTACCTTGATAATTGTGCTTTCTTGAAGAATGTTCACTAGTTTCCATGCATTTAGTATTTGATCAACATGATTATATTCCACAATTTCTGAAGAAGATTGCATATTATTGAAAACTGCAATTTCTATACGTACTTGTTGATCTATAATATAATTTTCTGAATTTAATTCATACTGATTTTCAGATTTCGTGGTAGATGGTTTTTCAAGTTTCTTATTGATTTCTTCTTGTATTTTTTTATCAGATTATTGTAAAATTTGTGATAATGGTTCATTAGCATGATTATCATTAATATTCTAAGAGGTGTGTACTAGATTTAAGAATTTATCATACATCATTGAGGCCACTTCATCATTGTTAATATGCACCTTTATATCATAATTTTTGATAATATTCAAAGAAGTTTAAGGAGAATCATCAAAGTTTGCAATTTTTACATAAGTATTTGAAATGGGAGGAAGAGAACAAACATATTGAAATAAATCCATTAATTCATTATCTAAAGGTTTATATTCTACATTGAGTCTCAAGCACTTTAATTCAAATCTAATAGTAAAATATATTAAAGATTCATTTTCAAACCTTCATAAATATTCAAATTTATGACATACCTATTCATAATAATATACATCGTATTAAAAAAGGAACTTTGAGATAAATTGATCCCAATTGTGAATAGAGGAAATTGGAAGAGATTGACACTATTTTATGGGTTTTCCTGGGAATGTAAAAGTAAAAATCCTGCATAAATTACCTTCATCAATATCATGAAAAGTATAATTTGATTTTTTTTGAATAAATTGTAAGGAATGATCAAATGCATAAAAATTACTCTTACCGTTAAAATTTAACTTTGACAAGTGTCATACTATTTTTGGTGGAGTATTTGTAGGTGCACATCCAAAGGCACAACTCCAAATGGGAAGTTTGAGAGAAACCATTATGATTAAATTCAAAATTTAAAAATTCAAAAATACAATGAGTCGTGAGGTCCTCCTTCTACTGCCAAAAATTTTGATGGCTCAAAATGATCATTCGAAATTATAAGTGAGACCACCTAGTCAGGAACTTAATGCAACTCCTTTTCAATTTAGAATGGTAGTTCTAACTGGTTAAACTAGGTCTCGTTACCTTCTCTCTATCTTTGTTGGCTTAAAGTGTGTCATTTTCTTACAAATAGAGAAGAGACATCAAATCATACCTCTTGTTGAATTTCGGCAAGAGAGTGATCCTTAAGCTGATCTAGGGCTCAACCAAGCCAAAACTAAATTTTTATCCATGTATAAGGGAATTTTATAATGTAAAAATTAAAAACAAATGCTAATTTATTCTAATATGAATTTAAACTAATCTTATATCGAATTGGGAAAATGATAGCCCTCTCTCAATTCAATATTATATGAATTAATTAAATAGGGGAAAGAGGCTATTTATATAAATGAAAACATTATATAATTTTGATTAACTAAACAAGTAGTTCATTTAATTAATGAAGATAAATCAAAATAGGAATGTAAATAACCAATAAGTGGTTACTGCTTAACACAATCTTATCTGAATGAATTTAGATTAATTCTAAACTCTATTTTTTCCCTTAGCGATAGATCCTATGGGACTTCAATAGCGTAAACTAATGACATGCCAATAGTGCTCAACGTCTGAAACCATACACTATTTAGAACATAAATAAAACTGAATTAGGAAAATTCTGGCAATAAAAGATAAAATCAAAATTCAAGCAATAGTACATTGAAATGAAAAAATTATTAAACTCATACCAGAATATCAATACAATTATGTAGTCCTTTAGCACCTTCAACCCCTTGGAAAATTTCCAGCAATAGTTCTAGACAAAGTTTCCCTTTGAGAAATGAAAATACTCTCTCTCTACAATTTACCTAAGAATACATAATAAAAATGTAAATGTACAATAAGCCTAAATCACAGATTCTCCACCTAACCTTAGATATAATTTTTCCTAATACCTACAACTATAATATCCTATCACAATAGTGCTCTAAGAGACTTTAGTTGCAAAGAAGAGGATATTTTCTCCCTTCTACAAATCATTATTTAAAATTACAAAAATGAATTCCAAATAGGAGAGTTGTTGAAGAAAAAATATTCTCCAACACATTTCATTGGTCAAAATTATTTTTCTTCTCCTGCTGGAGAAATTTCATTGATTCAAATCTTCTCTTCCCAGTCTTCTCAACTGTTCTCCTACCAAAAACCAATACAAAAAAAAAATAATGTTCAAATTAAAATAAAAAATACCAAATCTGGAAATCAAAACATCTCCAATCAAAAATCAATTAAATAAATAAATAAAAGGAAATATAAGATTTAAATTGATCCATGTAAGGATATTATTGGTAAAAGAGAACATAGTCAAATGGATATGCAATCCACAAAAGTTTTGAGCAAATGAAAATGAAAAAAATTAAACTCTGAATATTAGTTTTGGTTACAAAATCGAAGCTTACTTTATGCTAAAGTTTTTACTCATTTAATGATCCAATTTGGTCATGCAACCACTTAAAAAATATTTTCCATCATTTTATCTATTTAAGAAGCCATTTTGGGTCTCATTTTCCCAAGTAAAACTCAACTTATGAGCTTCCAAAGTTGAAGTGTCCAAAATTGAGAGAATTCTGGAAAAAAATCCTGCTTGGGCCAAAATTTAAAAAATATAATTTTAGATTAAATATATTATTTCTAATTAATTGTTTTTTTTTGTAAGTTAGGCTAAGATATATCATATCATAAAGAAACTTTACATAGGCATTGGGCGTAGATGGAAATTTGTGCTTATTCAATCCCAGCCTTAAAAGCTTTCAGAATAATTAGGTTTGGGGTTGCCTTCAAGGAGGAAACTAGCCCCTTAATAGCGGCAAACAGTCATGTTTTACAAAATTTTCAGTAACACAAATAAAAACATAGTAGCTATAATAGGTCCTGAAGAGACAAAAAACAAATAAGAACCGAGCTACCATGTAGTCATGGTGTTCCTTCATCATCCTATGGTGCGGGGTCCTCCTCCTCGATTAGGAATCCATATTCATGTGCAATGGCTTCCTCCTCAACTGTTGGTGTGCGCAGGGGCTTCGCGGGTGCTGCGTGGATGATAGGAGAAATGGGGTACTCAACATCAGGAACTCTAGTCCAGACACCATCCGAATCCATGATCCAAATGTCAGTCTCCTCCTCCACTGTCTCATGTATAGGTAGTGGCTCTGTTTTCCGAGGTGTGGGTAGCTTAGAGTCTGTAATGGTAGACTTCTTGGGGCCTCTTATGCCCCTCGGATTCTCTGGAGTTAAGACTATCTATTCCTCGGTGTGATCAGGCCGATGAGTAGCCTCCTGGTTGTGGTTGCCTGAAGAGGAACCTTCAATGGATTCCAAACGCTCATCTTTACCGCGGTGATAGCGCCTCGAGAAGGCACCTCTTTGGCAACACCTGATGGTATTTGATCATTGACGTGGTTCAATGGGGAACTTAAAGAGCATAGGTGGGGAAAGCAGGCTCTGAACAAAGAGGTGCACAGCTGGAGAGTGTGAAACAGTGATGCTCAACGGGGGGCACAGCAGGGGTTCACACAGCAGAGGGCGTGCAACAGGGTATCTCGCCTCAGATAGCACACAGTGGGGAGAGACAAAATAGGAGGGGCTTTCTGTAGGGAGGTGCACAGTTGGGGAGCACGCAGCAGGGGGTGCACATCCAGGAGGGAAATTGAGGTAGGAGTGTGCTGCAAGAGGTGATGCGAGAAGGGGCATGCGTTAGGGACAGTGCGCCGCAGGGGGAACACGAAGGGAAGCTGGAGCAGTAGTGTGATGGTTAGCGAATAACAATAATAGCTCTGGAGACTGGCTTGAGTAATAGAGATATGGAAAAATGATGAGCTTCATTTCCTTTTGAAGACCTGTGGCACGAGTGCAGATGCAGTGAGGGGTTGTGGTGCACTCACAGATGCGAAGAGAGATAGTCCAAGTGATACTGCATGTGATTCATAGTATGGTAAGAGATCAAGTACAACAGAGCACCATTATAAATTATTATTCAAATGAGTTTCTGCATCAAATCAAAGCTAGCGATCCAGGGCGTCATCAGCCTGAGCATGGGAAGATTTGTCTTCACATGATCGGGGCATGTCACTCGCATCTGGGGAATTCTAATTAATTGTTATTCAATAAAATATATACAGTTAATTAAATTGATTAATTAAATTATTTACAGTTTAATCAATTGAATTAATTAAAATTCAATTTAATTGAATTAATAATATCTTTTATTTTAATAATATTAAAATTATATTGCATTACACCGTCACTCTCACAAATTATTTTAATAGATTCAAAACCATATATTGAATGAACATTTAATGACCATCGAATTAAAAATGAAGGAGTGGTGTGCGCATCAGATATCAAAAGTGCATATTTATCGTAAGTTTTTGAAACAAACTTCTGATGTAAAAAAGGTTTGAGGTCCCGATATAACAGATCAAGGTTTTTTTATTTATCACATGTTCTTTAATATATCAAGATTTTTTAAAATATTGAAACTTTTTTTATATTGGGATTTTTATATCGGAGGTATTTATATCGAGATTTTTATATCAGAGTTTTTTATCGGGACTTTTATAAACGAGTAAGGGAGGAGGTGCGGTGAAGTGGGGCCCACTTGGAGTGGGATTCATACATTATAAACTATAGCCACTTGGTATTTAAGAATCCGACAAAATGAACTATAGCCACTTTCTAATTTTGAAATTTCAAGTTTCAAAATTTATTTTAAAATTGGGAATTGGAATAAATTATCGAGATCCTAAAAACAAATAAATTTGTTTGTTATACAATTTGATTGCAGCGATTTTGTAGCACCGTTAGTAAAAAATGAAATAATTAGTAAAAATTAACTAGGAATTAATATTTACAATAAATTACTAATTTATTTACAAAAAAATAAAATGATATGCATTTTGTACATTTTTTTAACCTAGGCAGTAACAATTATCGAACTTAGGATGAGAACCATTTGCAAATCATGTAACCCAATGACATGAAGCAAATACCGATGGAAATCTGGTGAAAATTCAAACTCAATGAAGAAATAAAAAATAGAAATCCAATAAAAATGTAAAATTGGCGAAATTGTAGGAAAATTAACTAAAAGAAAATATTATAAGGATATTAAGCCAAAAATTTATGTAACGAGTCCCCATTATTTGAAATAAATACATAAAAAATGGGGGTGTTGATTTTTCACCTCAATAGGTGGGTATACAAAATTTAGACCACCACGAGGGTGTGTACACGGGAATGTAGCTTAGGATCCACCACTCCTGATTCTAATCCTTAGGGTTCCATGAAGAATGCAAGAAATTCAAAGGATTTCCAATAACCACGAAGGAAATGAGAAGGCTAAGCATCAAAAAGAAGGAAAAGGTCAATAACAGACATAAATTTTGGTTCTCAATTAGTAGTGATAACTCAAGCTCTTTTTTTGTGAGAGCCACTGCAGAGAGATGGAGAAGTTCTAGGACAACTAGTCCATGTGGTTGCCTTTTCAAATTACTCTACTAGGAACAGAGAAAGAACCTCAGTAAATGGTGATGTTCCCAAACCCATGGGGATCGAAGGACTGAGTGGCTTGGGACAAGACAAAGTTTTGTTTTGGGGGACTCCAAGGGGTGACTTTTCATTTCCTTCAATATTTAGTGGCCATAAGTACTCTTGAAATATTCAAATTCAAAATGTAGTTTTAATGAATAATATTTCTCATTACTTTTCAAGGTTAAGAGATAAAAATTTTCCTTATTATCATATTGTGTATTTTGTATGTACTTGATATCACATATTTCTTAGAATTTTTATGCATATGTTATGATTGTTCAAGTTTTATAGTTAATAAATGAAGTTTTTTATTATCATAGATATTAGTAATCAGCCATGAATGTGCATATATTTAATTTAATTAATTTCCTACCACTAATTAGAAGAAAAAAATTAACGGGAGAAGAAGTGAAGACATGTTCTATGGTGGTATAGGGAGATAACTCTCAAAAACTTATTGCTTTTTCTATTTGCAATGCACTGAACCTAGGGTATTCATATTTTCATCTAATAACTCATTCATATACCGAGTCAATGTGGATTGTTTTCATTTATTAACAATTCCTAACTAAATAATTGTGTCAAAGCATATGGATGTAGAATTTTTTTTTTTTTTTTAAAGATGGTTGGTTTAGAGAGAAAATCCTTGATTTAATGCAATAAACCTATTTTACTTTAGAGACTGTTCATGGTGTTGGTTCCTAAATTTCTTCAAAAACGAGGACCAACTTAAGAGGCATTCAATGAAGATTTTATCCTCCTTCTTTAGGTCAAGGGGGCTAGTCTCCCCTACATCTAGGAGTATTCCTTGTATCCAAATTGTAAGAGCTATTAAAATAATCAAATATAGATAACATTATATTATAATGTTGTAACAAAGGTGTAAAGCAATAAATATTATGGGCGGAAAAAACTTATCGCCTCATAATAAATTAATAACTAATTATAACTTTATTCATCCAATGATAACAATGTCTCACAACGTCAAAGAAAGAGATGGTCATATAGCGAGATTAAAAAAGGAGGTAGAAGAGAAGTTTGAGTTGATAACATCTTGTTGAAGCCCCGAAAATCGGGTCTACAACAAGGGGGATACCCACCCAGTCCGGACCTTGCTTAGCAGCTCCTTTTCCGTTTGGTGTAGTGGGTCCGATTGGGGATAATGGGACCAGTTTCCCAATATGTGTGTGTGTGTTGAGAATTGATATTTTGTTTCTAAAATTTCCTAAGTGAAATTCTTTTATTCTAACTCTAATCTAATAACATGAAATTGTATTTTAATTAAACAGAAATATCTAATTCTAAACTAACTCGGGATGTAATATTTTTGTTATGCGATCTAAAATGATTTCAAATAAAAATTGGTAATAAAGATCATTCAACTATTATAAGAAAGCAATTTAATAAAGATAAACCACTTCGTATAAAAAGTTAAACGAAACAGTTGTGAAAAACATATCGCATAATAAGCTACTCATATATTAAGCATAAATAAATAGCTATCACCGTACAAAAGTGCCAAATGATAACTCAAATATTCAAGCATCAATATATAAAAAACTGAACATAAATATCACTTTAACACAGAGGCAGAAATAGTTAAGAGATAAAAGTACCATTTATAACTAGTTCTACTCATGAGCTTCAAGCAATAATGACTTCTCTCTTCTTAATCCAACATCCACTAAGAGTACAAAAGTGCAACATCAGTAGTAGATATTAAACGCAGATATCAATAAATCTTGTTCCATTCATTCATCAAAACCTCCTCGGAGGGTGCAAAAGTGCATGTTCTGAGGACAAGTTTTTAACAAATTTCAGGACCCTTCTCTAAATGCATGAGAAGGGTTTAAATACTACTAACTAAATCTAAAAATAATTTATTACAAAAATGTAGGATATGGTTTAAATGACCGTCCTCTTTTTAAGAAAAAATAAAGCAAAATTAATACTAAACCTAAAATTAAAACTTAACAACTAACTACTTGTGAATCTATTCTTTGAAATTGCAAGCGTTCAACATTTGTTTGAGAAGAGTAGGTTGGCCGATTTCAGACTTCAAATGTCCTATGAAAATGGAATCGGCAAGAGCTGGTGCTATCCTCTCGGCAGAATTGATGATACACTTGAGAGTCATGCACTAGTTGTGTGGCTTTACCAGACACGCCCAATAAGAATCCCAATTTAACTTTGTTAATCTTTTAATCGATTCTACCTTTTCTTGAGACTTTTGTTTCCAGACTGTCTGCAGTTTCTGTGCTTTCAGTAGGTGCCTTGGAGTAGCTTCTGAGATCAGATTTTCCTTCTGCAAATTTTCATTTATGCAATCAATAACATTTCTTGCTGTTGTAGCTGCTTCTTCTGCCGCTTGCTCTGCTTTCCTGATTTGTGCATCCCAATTATTGAAGAGCATTTCTTTGTGATTGTCATTGATTATCGGTGCATCTGCTCTTTTCCCCTCCTCTGTTTCTTGCCAAGCCAAATAGTCAGTAACTCTTTTATCAATTAAATCATAATCATGTCCTAATTCTACGACTTGATTAGTGATTTTATCACTTTCTTCACAATAAGAGCTCCACTGTGATATTCTTTGGCATAATATTTCTTGTTGCTGCAGTAGTTGATCATTTAAGGAAATAGAATCTGTGATGAATTCTGTGAGCTTGGGATCATCCTTGTGCATCTTTTGCATAACCTGTAGCTGTTTCTCTTTTTCAGCCAAACTGTTCTGATACCCTATCTGCATTTGTTGGAAGTCTTGCTATAATTTTTCAAGTTGTTTCTGTGCTTCATTGTTGGCGTTGGCTTGTTGCAGTTGTTGTTGCAAAATCTGTACTTGATCTTCTTTCTCATTTAGTAATTGTCGTACCTCAGATGCTTTATCAATGGCTATAGAGGCATATGCTCCTATGATCTGAGATAATTTGGTGAGATTTTCAGTTGGACCAGTGGTAGGATCTTGCCATAGGACGTCTAATTGTTCTGCATCATGAGATAGCACATTTTCCAATTTCCTTTTCTTCCTTTGTCTTCTTACCCCTGCCTTGTGTTGTGGACTATAAAATACATCAAGAGGAGGAATTTCCTCTATTTTGAGCATAAGTTCAGAGGATGGGGTAATGGGAATATGTTCCAATTCTAAGAGATTTCTATTTATTCCCGTGACTATATTTTTTGTTGTCTGTACATTACTCACAGGTTTCTGTGTGTTCTGTCCTTCAATATTGATTAAATAATTAAATGTCTCCCAATCCTTATCTAACTCAGTTCTGACTGATCGTTGCTGTACAATGAGAGGGGGAAGATTTAGCTGAGGAGAGTTCAAAATCTGTTGTTGTGGAAGCTTCTTTAACTGGGCAGTATCCCTTACTAACCCTTCACTTCTATCATGATCATTGTCATATCTCTTAGAATGTTCAGAGGTTTCTCTCCCGGACTTAGATTTATATTTTTCTGTACTTGGACTTCCACTGAGACTAATACTGGGAGTTGGTTCCCTTACGGGTTCCAAGCGTAATTTATCCAAAGGGATAGTAGTTAACCTCCTTTCCCTGTAAATATTTAACTCTTGAAATTATGCTAGAGGAAACTGTATTTGGGCCGAATGTAGAACCTCTTTAAGTGTGCCTTTCTCTTGGAACATGTCATCAAAAAGATCATCTTCTTTATAAAACACTCTTATTTTGAGTGCAGTAGTGAAATTTTGAACAATATCATAGGGGTCAAACGGTCTTCTTGGAAACTTGAACAAACGTAAACATGTAATGTTGTTTACTTCTTTGAATGCATGACCAACATCAAATAGTGAAAAGGCCCCACAGGCCAGAGGAAATTGTGGCCAGATAGCCTTCTTTTTGTCCTTCAAATCTTTAGTCAAACCTCCTTCTCCGCTAGTTTGATAAGCAATTTATCGTGCCACGAGTTTATCAGGAAGAAACAAAGGTAAGACATGAGGGGAAGAAAAACTTCCAAATACCCTAACATATGTAAACAATTCTTCTCCAAACCATCTCGCAACAGGAAGTATGTCTACCTCTGCTTCAGGAGAAAACCTTGGAGCATCTTTATCATATAACATTCTGTACAGGGGTAACATGATTCCATGGAAAATCTTGTAAAAATAGGGAATGAACTTCGAATCCCAAAATTCTTTGTGATAAATATGAATGGGTAAGGGGTCTTGAGTCGCCCATTTCCAACCCATTAAAGGAAACTTGGAAATATAACATATTGAATCCATTACATAAGCAGATAAGTAAAAAGGGGGATAAATTCTCTGAGAAACAATTCTTTTAGACCGGTAATTAAAAATGGCCGTGGCTAAGTTGTCAGATAATATCTTAGCCCAATCCAAAATAGTAGCATTAACAACAACATTCAATAATTTTAGCCATTCAGATGAAAACTTATTAACGTATGGCTTTCCAAAAAGCCTACAGAGCATAGCAGCAACAAAGAAATATGGAGAAGTGAGAGAACCAGTAATATACATACCATGTTTATCCTTCTTTAGTGGTTCGTCTCTCCCTGACCAGTCATTGGTGCATTCTGCCAGTTTTTCATTTTCTTTGGCAAAATTTTCCATGAACTGTTTGTTATAAGTTGCCTATGGCTCCGGAAAATGATACATGAGTCTCAAATCTTGTGGAGTAAATGAGCCGATTAGTTCTTGACCTTGAGTCTTAAACTTTCTATTTGTAATATCAGTGCTGTAGAGTACCCATTTAACCATGTCCGTGTAGGGAAGAATTTTTTGCCTTGCCGCTATCCGGTGCAAGAATGAGCAAGCTAGCTCTGTAATGGACACATTAGAAGACCCATGTGAGCCTGCAGTAACTGTAACCTCCATTACTCTGGGGTTCTCTTCCTCAAGTAGATTATACATGCCCTCCCAAGTAGTAATACCAGCATCTTTGTTACAGGCGGTGTCTGTATACAAGGGCGTCATTTCTTTATCTTCAAAACTCAGAGCCTTGTCTTTCTTTCCCATAATACCCTGAATATTGCTTTGTATAGTTCTCTGCTCTTCGCTCCTGTAGTTTACGAATTAAGTGAGAATAATGATAAGAAAAAGTTGACAGGAAAGTTTTAAATGCTGAAGATGTATAAAATATACCACCTTACGTGAAATAGCTCTTCAATCAAAACGAAACCATATTTCATTAATGATTAACAACCAATTCATTGATTAACATTAAAGCGCATAACCAGGTCTCAGTTTATGGAAATATTTTTTCGTATAATGAGCCTTAAATATCTGCGATAAGGCAATCTGTGATTTGCTTTGCAATATCGCAAATCGTAGTATCGCAGATCGCAATCTCATGGAATTACAATATCATAATAGCACAATATCGCAAAATGGCAAAATCGCTGGATTGCAATATCGCTGGATTGTAATATCGCAAAATCTCTGGAGCATATCAAATGACAAGTTTCCGTTAATGTGTTTTTCTGCAAAAGGCGATTTGTGATATGTGCCATCGCATATCGGTGATTGTGAGATTTTTCAACGTAACATATGATATTTGAAGCATGCGATGCAATGAATGTTCTTTTAATGCGTAGTTTCGTATCGCATCTCGCAATCTTAGAATTCCGCTTTTAAAGAGATATTCATTACCTTTTTTTGCGATGTGATATTTCTTTAAAGAATAATTTTATTCTATCCTATCATAAAACTTAAGTTTTTTAGATTTTTCAAGGGGTATTCTCTTAAGTAGATGATAGTAAGTGTTATTGAAAAAGGAAATACAATCACTAATCAATTTTTTTAATTTTTTGAATAAGGGCCCCCATTTATTTAGTATTAGTGATAATACTAAATAAGAAGGGGGGTTGTTTCTGGCCACAACAATTGGCGATTCACTCGGAAGAACCAGTTATCTCTATTCTTCTTTTGATTTTTCTAAACTTTCAAAATAGAAAATTTTCCAGAAAATCAAACTTTATAATAGAAAGACAAAGTACATTATGCTTTAATCTATCAATGACATTTCGTTTCTTCTATATTCAACTTTGACTATTTACTTCCTCAAGCTAGTCCTTGTATCTACATTAGTCACTACTTGGTTTATAAAGATAAAAAGAAAGGCTTCTTTGTAAATCAGTTTTAAATATGCTCATTTGTCGTAGGTAGAGCCACTGTTGCCAGCAGGCGTTTATAGCCTCGACAGGGTTACCTGTTACCCAGCAATGATCATGTATCCTACTTAGAGAAATATACAATTTTCAAAGAGAAATCCATATCCACACTTATTTCTTTCATTTTATTTTTATCCTTAAATAACAATGTATTGTTTTGGTAGCCAATTTATGACAGTGCCATTCACTTGATTTATAACTTTGCTGAACAAGCTGGCTCATGATGAGACCCCTTGCCTTTTGATTTCAATAATCTTGATTCATTTCCCTGGTGTGCAAAACAGTATTGACAAAGTCAGCAAGCTATAATATCTATGATCATGATAATTCGGCTCGTGATGAGACCTCTTACTCTTTAAGTTAAAGTGTATCATTGGATTATTCCTTGAACATTGTAATTTTCTAGGTGGGGAGGAAGTCATTGTTTCCTTAAGATAGCTCTGGACGACAATGGTAGAGTTTTTGGAAAGAACTTTTCTACAAAGAATCTTCATTTTTTTATTGATGCCTTTCATTAGACTGATATAAAACAATTTCTTACTAAAGGTCACTTTTTATCAAAATTTATAAGGTTGAAACTAGAATCATTTCTAGGTTTAAAGCTTTTAACTGTATCTTTCAATAATAATGATCAATTTCTTAGAAGAATTCTATTTATACAAGTGAAAAAATAAAATCTAAAAGAGAATTTGTAGCTTTTTCGTGAATTCCAAATATAACCATTAACAACTAGTTTTATTATGAAAAATAAAGAAAACTAATATACAAAATAGAAGAATGATCTCCTATGGAAAATAATTTTTGAGGATCTGTCCGTTAATAGTTAAAGACTCTCTTTTTCCTGTTAAATATTGTAACATAAAATTATATGGACCTATGATCTCTGTGATTTGGAAAGGGCCAAGCCACATTCGTTGAAATTTTGTATGTTTCCCTTTTTCCTCATGAGCCTTGTCCCATTTTAAAACTAGATCTCCGACCTGAAAGTCCTTTCTGGATATCATGTTTGAATCAAAAGAAGCTTTCACTAATGCTTGGTGATGAGCATGAGTTATTTTGGCCTGTTCTCATTGTTCTTCTAACTTAATTATTTCCAACTGTCTTAGTTGTAAGGAAGAAGATGGGGCTTCATCAATATATTGAACTAAGGCCAAAGAAGGAATTTCTAGATTAGTTGGAAGAACCACTTCTTTCCCATAAACTAAATTAAAGGGAGAAGTGCCAATGGAGGCTTTCTGCGTTATTCGATCTGCCCATAAATCATATATTAAAGACTTATGCCAATTTTTATGATTTTGATCAATGGTTCACTTAATGATTCTGATTAAGTTTTTATTTATAGATTCAACTAACCCATTTCCCTGTGGATAATAATTGGTAGAGTATTTAAGTTTGAAACCTTTTCTAAGTACAAATTCAGTCATAGCATTACCAGAAAAATATGATGCATTATCAAACATTAAAGCAGAAGGTAAACCAAACCTGGTGATTATGAACTGATCTATGAAGTTGATGATATGTTCGGCATTAACAGTCTTAAAAGGTACTGCTTCTACCCATTTAGTAAAATAATTAGTTGATGTAATGATATACCTATGTTGTTTGGAAGAGTGAGGAACGATCTCACCTATTATGTCCAATCCCCATTGATCAAAAGGTTGCTCAATTTTGACTGGTTGCAGCGGAAATGATGGTTTCTTTTGTCTCCCAGCAGAGGTTTGACAAACTTGACATTTCCTTATGTAGCTATGTGATTCTTTAAATAGTGTGGGCCAGTAATAGCCTGCGCAGAGGATTTTATGTGCAGTATCATCTCCAGCATAATGTCCACCTGCTGGCCCATCGTGAAGTTCCTGCAAGACTTTTTCAGCTTCAGATTTCTCAAGACATCTAAGGAGAACAGAATCATAATTCATTCTAAAAAGAAAATCATTCACAAGTTGATATTGTTTTTCCTTCAACCTTAGAGCTCTTTTCTTGGTGTAATTGATATTTGGAGGAGCATATCCATTCTTTAGATAAAATATGATATCATCATATAATGATTCAACATCATTTAGGCTTACCTCATACATTTGTATCTCTGCAGATGGTTTTTCAGAATAAGCGATGCTCCAGCTAGTATTTTGCAAAAGCCTTGACCTCTTACAATACTTGTTGGTTTGATTTCTACATCATATTCATGTAAGGAAGTAACCCAATTGGCTCTTTTCTCACCCACATCTTTCTGAACTAAAAGATTTCTTACCGCTGGAAACGACACTATGATTTTTGTATGGGTTTTAAGTAGAAAAGGTCTGAAATATTTAATTGTTTTGAAAACAGCATAAGCTTTTTTCTCTACGTCTGAATAATTCAACTCGGCCCCCTGTAAATTTGAACTGAAAAAAGAAATTGGGGCTTCTACCTTATCTTGATTTTCTTGAGTGAGTATCGCAGCATATGATTTATCAGAGGAAAATGTATACAAAATAAAAGGATCGGAAAAATTTGGAGTTGCTAAAGATGGAGCATTAACAATTGCTTGTTTGATCAGATTAAATGCTTCATATTCTTCATGGCCCAATTTGAAGTTTGAATTTTTTTTAATCATTGTTTGTAAAGGAGATACAATTCTTGAAAAATCTAGCACAAATCTCTTTATAAAATTAATCTGGCCAAGGAAATATTGCATAGCTTTCTTATTATGGTGTAGGAGTATTTCGGAAATATCCTTGATTCTGTCAGGATCAATATGAATTCCAGATTTTGACACTATGAATCCAAGAATTTTTCCTTCACTTAATGCAAAAAAGGATTTTTTTGGGTTAAGTGAAATTCCATACCTTTGACAATGTTGGAAGATCTGTTTTAAATCTCTAACATGATTGCTTCGTTTCTTGGAATATATAGTTATATCATCCAAGTAAATTACCACTGATTTGTTAACTAATCCCTTGAAAGTGATGTCCATGGCTCTCTGAAATGTGGCACCAGCGTTGATCAGACCAAAAGGCATCTTTTGATATGCATAAGTGCCCCATTTGGTTCTAAATGTGGTTTTCAATTGATCATCAGGATGGACCAACACTTGGTTGTAACCAAAGAAACCATCTAAGAAGGACATTAATTCTGATCCCGTAATTGCCTGCAATATTTGCTCCATAGGAGGCAAAGGAAAATTATCTTTTTGGCAGGATTTTTTAAGATTTTGAAAGTCAATGCAAATTCTAATGTCTTTGTTCTTCTTTCTAATAGGAACCATATTGGAAACCCATTTAGAATGTAGAACAAGAAAATAATCTTGGCTTTCAATAAATTATTGAGTTCAGATTTGATCTGATTTTCCAGATTGGGATGAATCTTTCTCAGCTTTTGTTGGACAGGTTTTTCATCGTTTATCATTGGGATAGTATGTTGGATGATAGAAGTGTCATAAGTTTTGAGTTCATCATAGTTCCAAGCAGAGACACTTTTATATTGTTTCAAAAGATGAACATATGATAATTTTTCTTCACGAGCTAGACCAAGGCCTAGGTTGATATTCTGTGGTTTGGCATCAGTTCCTAGAATTACTAATTCATAAATCAAAGTTGAACTTTGTAGTTTTGAATTGGTAGATATTTTGAATCAATATTTCAAATCATAAAGGTCTTCTAACTTGACTACTAACTTTGGCATAGCATTATTAGTGCTATCTTGTTGCAATTGTCTGTCATGTTGGTCTTCATCAATTATCTGATTGGTGTAAGATCCTTCAGATGTGAGGAAGCTTACAATATCAGGATCATCATTGAAAATCCTCTAGTTGGTAATGTTATCAGGAATCAAGGGTCTAAAGATTAATTCGATTGAAAATCGATCAGGGCTATAGTCTTCTGAAGGAATGAGCTTGGAAGCTACGTTAGCTAGGAGGTCTGCACTAGCATTCTAGATTCTGGGAATTGATGAAATATTAAATGCTATAAAGTGTTCAGTAAGATCTTGAACTAAAGATTGATAATGCTTTAAATGACCTGATAAACAATGTATAGTATTGTGTACCTGTTTGATTACAATTTTAGAATCCCCAAAAACTTGTAGATATTTGATGTCTAATCTGATTTCTTTATATAATCCTTGGACTAAAGCCTCTTATTCTGCAGTATTATTGGTGCAATCGAACTCGATTCTGCAATTTAGCATAATTTTGTTTCCCTCTGGACTAACCAACACGCATCCTGCTCCTGCTCCTTCATTAGACTTAGAACCATCAAAAAATAACTTCCAAAATAAAGATTTATTTACAGGAGTATCTACAAAATTAATGCACATAGAACTATCTGTTTGAGAAAATTTTTCTATTTGAGATAGAACAGAATGTTCTAAGTAAGGTGAAGTATGAGAATTAAAATTTCCTAAGAAAGAATCAACTGAATAGTTGCCAATAATATTATTGTTGTATGTTACCGGTTCATTTTCTCCTTCCAATTCTGTTACTATGTATTTATGATGTTTTTATCGCTCAACCTTTATCTGATTTGGTTTACCATTGTAAGGAAGCCAGATGTGCAACCAATCAGTTGCAAAGTATCCGTGAAGCTTTTTTGACCAATCTCTCCTAAGAATTAAGCCATAAAATTCTGGAATATATGCAACTAAAATGTCGATAACTCAACATACCTTTGGATTAGATGACAACCTTATGCTAACCTGATTTAATTTTCCAATCACTTCAACTTGCGATCGATCTAGCTGGACTATGCGCACAATAGATTTTTGCGGTTGAATGTTCAACTTTGCACATATTGATTTTGGTAGAATATTAGATGAAGCTCCAGAATCCACTAAGCAATTATGCAATTTTTTATTGAAAACTTCATAAGTAAGAAGAAATGGGGGAGTATGAGATCTCGACCTTCCTCCAATTAAAGCGATATTTTCTAGATCAACTTTAGTAATCATATTAGTTGGAGGTCTTCCCATCTCGTTGGAAGCTTGAGATATTACAGGATCGGGAAAATTTGTTATGGTACAACATGTAATTCTTTCAAAAGTACCTTTTGTTGGTGTTTTAACTTGCTCAATTCATAAAAAGTGATGTTAGCCCTAGTCTTCTTCATGTCTTCTATGATATTATACTCCATTTCATCTGAAACGATCAGTGTTTTTGATGGATTTGATGAATTTATTTGGACTGGGCTGGTTTGAGTCGCTTTAGATGTTGTTTTCTTGGGTGCAACTTTATCCTTAGTCATTGAGCTTGCGCTCTTTGGCTTAGGAGTAGGTTGAGGAGGATCAAGTTGATTTCTACTTCGAGTGCTAACCGGGGATGCTTCTTAATATTCCTCATCTGGGAGGATGAAATCCCACATACCTTGTACCTCTACAAATTCTTCTTCATCGGTAGTTTCTTTAGTAGCAATGTCCTCTTCTTCTTCTTCGGATTCAACATGTGTGATAGCATTTGGCGGTTTTGAATCAGTTGAAGGATTTCTTCTATAAGGTTTGAAAGACTTTTTAGAAGATGTTTCTACCACTTGTTTCTTAATGTCAACCATTTCGTTGGACATGGTTTTCAAAACTTTTTGCAATCCTTCTAAATCGAATGGATCTTTCGATTGTATTTTCTTGGGGTCTTCTTTAAAAGTAACCTTTTTGGATTTTCGTTCCTCTATAGAATTTTTCTTTTCTAGAGAAATGATACGTTTCTCTACTGCTATTGCTTCCTTCATATTGTCAGCTAAAGTTGTTTTGTTAGCCCTATCAACGAATATTTCTATATTTGATGGTAAAGCAGAGATGTACCATTCACTTCGCACTTCTTCGCTAGGCTTGGAAGCAATAGGAATTTTATTTAACGGTTTATTGAAATGTGAATTAAAATCCTTGATAGGCTCTTTTGACTCAGCTCGAAGATTGGACAAGTCATTGATCAGTGTCACTGTAGACCTGTCATCACCGAACTTAGTCAGAAATTGATCTTGGAAGATATCCCAACTAGTAATAGATCCAAACGGTAATGAGAAATACCATGATCCGGTTGCTCCTTGTAGAGTATAGGGAAAACGTTGGACGACAGCATCTTCATTAGTAACTCCATTGAGATTTATGGACAACATAAAGTTATTTATATCTTCTTCCGCTAGCATTCCTGCTTCAAGATTAAACTTAGGCAGCCATTTTTCAAGATGGGCTAGTAATTGACTCAAGGGAGCAGGCATTAAGACTGCCCATGGGTTATTCCATGGAGATTGAGCCATCACTGAACTACCAACAAAGGAAAGTGCAGAAGATGATCCCTGCATTTGGGAAGATGAGGATATTACGATTCCATATGTTTGAGAATGAGAAGTGGAAGTTCCAGTGGACTGACGGACAATAGTCTGAAGTGGAGGGGTGGATGGTTGACTTCATGGTGAAGAGGTTGAGATGGATGATGATGATGAAAGAGTCTTGCTATCAGACTCTTTAGGTGATTTCCTTGCTCTCTTCCTTATAGGTAGAGGTAGCTCAGTTGGCTGAACACCAAAATTTTCACTCTGTAATCTAGTAAGGGGATGAGCAGGATTATATTGCGAACTCACACTGCCTTGAGATTTATCAGATCTTTGAGGTGATATTGAAAATCGCTGAAGTTTATAAATCAAAGATTCAACTTCAGGAGGTTCAATAGCAGATTCTTTTGAAAAGTCAGGGTTTGTGGCAGTGGTTGTTGTTCTTTCGACTTCTAGCTCTAGATTTAAAGATTCTAAGTGTGATGGAGAAGTCGGGGGAGATGGTGAGGGAAATTTACTCTCAGAATGGTATTTATATTTTGAATTACTTGCCATTCATATTTCGAGGCCCTCCTTCTAGCGCAAAAATATGTTGAAGCCCCGAAAATTGGGTCTACAACAAGGGGGGTACCCACCCGGTCTGGACCTTGGTTGGCAGCTCCTTTTCTGTTTGGTGTAGTGGGTCCGACTAGGGATAATGGGACCAGTTTCCCAATATGTGTGCATGTGTTGAGAATTGATATTTTTTTTCTAAAAGTTCCTAAGTGAACTGATTTTATTCTAACTCTAATGTAATAACATGAAATTGTATTTTATTTAAATAGAAATATCTAATTCTAAACTAACCCGGGATGTAATATTTTTGTTATGCGATCTAAAATTATTTCAAATAAAAATTGGTAATAAAGATCATTCAACTATTATAAGAAAAGAATTCAATAAAGATAAACCACTTCGTATAAAAAGTTAGATGAAACAGTTGTGAAAAACATATCGCATAATAAGCTACTCATCTATTAAGCATAAATAAATAAATATCACTGTAAAAAAGTGCCTAATGATAACTCAAATATTCAAGCATCAATATATAAAAAAGTGAACATAAATATCACTTTAACACAGAGGCAGAAATAATTAAGAGATAAAAGTACCATTTATAACTAGTTCTACTCATGAGCTTCAAGAAATAATGACTTATCTCTTCTTAATCCAACATCCACTAAGAGTACAAAAGTGCAACATCAGTAGCAGATATTAAATGAAGATATCAATAAATCATGTTCCATTCATTCATCAAAACCTCCTCTGAGGGTAAAAAAGTGCATGTTCTGAGGAAATTTTTTTGACAAATTTTAGGACCCTTCTCTAAATGCATGAGAAGGGTTTAAATACTACTAACTAAATCTAAAAATAATTTATTACAACAATGTAGGATACGGTTTAAATGAACGTCCTCTTTTTAGGAAAAAATAAATCAAAATTAATACTAAATCTAAAATTAATACTTAAAAACTAACTACTTGTGAATCTGTTCTTTGAAATTGCAAGCGTTCACCATTTGTTTGAGAATAGTAGGCTGGCCGAATTCAGACTTCAATTGTCCCGTGAAAACGGAATTGGCAAGAGCTGGCACCATCTTCTCGGCATAATTGATGATACACTTGAGAGTCATGCACTGGCTGTGTGTCTTTACCAGACATGCCCAGTAAGAATCCAAATTTAACTTTGTTAATCTTTTAATCGATTCTGCCTTTTCTTGAGCCTTCTGTTTCCAGTCTGTCTACAGTTACTGTGCTTTCGGTAGGTGCCCTGGAGTAGTTTCTGAGATCAGATTTTCCTTGTGCAAATTTTCATTTATGCAATCAATAACATTGCTTGTTGTTGTAGCTGCTTCTTCTTCCGCTTGCTCTGCTTTCCTGATTTGTGCATCCCAATTATTGAAGAGCATTTCTTTGTGATTGTCATTGATTATCGGTGCATTTGCTCTTTTCCCCTCCTCTGTTTCTTGCCAAGCCAAATATTCAGTAACTCTTTTATCAATTAAATCATAATCATTTCATAAGTCTACGACTTGATTAGTGATTTTATCACTTTCTTCACAATAAGAGCTCCACTGTGATATTCTTTGGCATAATATTTCCTGTTGCTGTAGTAGTTGATCATTTAAGGAAATAGACTCTACGATGAATTCTGTGAGCTTGGGATCATCCTTGTGCATCTTTTGCATAACCTGTAGTTATTTCTCTTTTTTAGCCAAACTTTTCTGATACCCTATCTGCATTTGTTGGAAGTCTTGTTGTAATTTTTCAAGTTGTTTATGTGCTTCATTGTTGGCGTTGGCTTGTTGCAGTTGTTGTTGCAAAATCTATACTTGATCTTCTTTCTCATTCAGTAATTGTCGTACCTCAGATGCTTTATCAATGGCTGCAGAGGCATATGCTCCTATAATCTGAGATAATTTGGTGAGATTTTCAGTTGGATCAGTGGTTGGATCTTTCCATAGGACGTCTAATTGTTCTGCATCATGAGAGAGCACATTTTCCAATTTCCTTTTCTTCCTTTGTCTTCTTACCACTGCCTTGTGTTGTGGACTATAAAATACATCAAGAGGAGGAATTTCCTCTATTTTGAGCATAAGTTCAGAGGATGGGGTAATGGGAATATGTTCCAATTCTGAGACATTTCTAGTTATTCCTGTGACTATATTTTTGTTGTCTGTACATTACTCACAGGTGTCTGTGTGTTCTGTCCTTCAATATTGATTAAATAATTGAATGTCTCCCATTCCTTATCTAACTCAGTTCTGACTGATGGTTGCTATACAATGAGAGGGGGAAGATTTAGATGAGGAGAAGTCAAAATCTGTTGTTGTGGCGGCTTCTTTGACTGGGCAGTATCCCTTAATAACCCTTCACTTATATCATGATCATTGTCAGATCTCTTAGAATGTTCAGAGGTTTCTCTCCCGAACTTCGATTTATATTATTCTGTACTTGAACTTCCACTGAGACTAATACTGGGAATTGGTTCCCTTACGAGTTCCAAGCGTAATTTATCCAAAGGGATAGTAGTTAACCTCCTTTCCCTGTATATCTTGAACTCTTGAAATTCTGCTGGAGGAAACCGTATTTGGGCCGAATGTAGAACCTCTTTAAGTGTGCCTTTCTCTTGGAACATGTCATCAAAAATATCATCTTCTTTAGAAAACACTCTTATTTTGACTTCAGTAGTGAAATTTTTAACAATATCATAGGGGTCGAACGGTCTTCTTGGAAACTTGAAAAAACGTAAACATGTAATGTTTTTTACTTCTTTGAATGCATGACCAACATCAAATAGTGAAAAGGCCCCACAGGCCACAGAAAATTGTGGCCAGATAGCCTTCTTTTTTTCCTTCAAATATTTATTCAAACCTCCTTCTCGGTAGGTTTGATAAGAAATTTCTCCTGCCATGAGTTTATCAGGAACACACAAAGGTAAGACATGAGGGGAAGAAAAACTTCCAGATACCCTAACATATGTAAAAAATTCTTCTCCAAATTATCTCGCAACAGGAATTATTTCTACCTCTGCTTCAGGATAAAACCTTGGAGCATCTTTATCATATAACATTATGTACAGGGGTAACATGATTCCATGGAAAATATTGTAAAAATAGGGAATGAACTTGGAATCCCACAATTCTTTGTGATAAATATGAATGGGTAAGGGGTCTTGAGTTGTCCATTTCCAACCCGTTAAAGGAAACTTGGAAATATAATAGATTGAATCCATTACATAAGAAGATAAGTAAAAATGGGGATAAATTATCTGAGAAACAGTTCTTTTAGACTGGTAATTAAAAATGGTCGTGGCTACGTTGTCAGATAATATCTTAGCCCAATCCACAATAGTAGAATTAACAACAACATTCAATAATGGTAGCCATTCACATGAAAACTTATTAATGTTTGTCTTTCCAAAAAGCCTACAGATCATAGCAGCAGCAAAGCAATATGGAGAAGTGAGAGAACCAGTAGTATACATACCATGTTTATCCTTCTTTAGTGGTTCATCTCTCCTTAACTAGTCCTTGGTGCATTCTTCCAGGTTTTCATTTTCTTTGGAAAAAATTTCCATGAACTGTTTGTTATAAGTTGCCTGTGGCTCCGGAAAATGATACATGAGTCTCAAATCTTGTGGAGTAAATGAGCCGATGAGTTCTTGACCTTGAGTATTAAACTCTCTGTTTGTAATATCAGTGTTTTCGAGTACCCATTTAACCATGTCCGTGTAGGGAAGAATTTTGGGCCTTGCCGCTATCCGGTGCAAGAATGAGCAAGCTAGCTCTCTAATGGACGCATCAGAAGACCCATGTGAGCCTGCAGTAACTATAACCTCCATTACTTTGGGGTACTCTTCCTCAAGTAGATTATACATGCCCTCCCAAGTAGTAATACCAGCGTATTTGTTATAGGCGGTGTCTGTATACAAGGGCGTCATTTCTTTATCTTCAAAACTTAGAGCCTTGTCTTTCTTTCCCATAATACCCTGAATACTGCTTTGTATAGTTATCTGCTCTTCACTCCTGCAGTTTACGAATTCAGTGAGAATAATGATAATAAAAAGGTGGCGAGAAAGTTTTAAATGTTGAAGATGTATAAAATATACCACCTTACGTGAAATAGCTCTTCGATCAGAACGAAACCATATTTCATTAATGATTCACAACCAATTCATTGATTAACATTAAAGCGCATAACCAGGTCTCGGTTTATGGAAATATTTTTTCGTATAATGAGCTTTAAATATCTGCGATAAGGTGATCTGCGATTTTATTTGCAATATTGCAAATCGCAGTATCGCAGATCGCAATCTCGTGGAATTACAATATCACAATAGTGCAATATCGCAAAATGGAAAAATCGTTGGATCACAATATCGTTGGATCGCAATATCGCAAAATCGCTGGAGCGTATCAAATGACAAGTTTCCGTTAATGTGTTTTTCTGCAAAACGCGATTTGCGATATGTGCCATCACATATCGGTGATTGTGAGATTTTTCAGCGTAACATATGATATTTGAAGCATGCGATGCGATGAATGTTCTTTTAATGCGTAGTTTCATATCGCATCTCGCAATCTTAAAATTTCGCTTCTAAAGAGGTATTCATTACCTTTTCTTGCAATGCGATATTTCTTTAAAGAATGATTTTATTCTATCCTATCATAAAACTTAAGTTTTTTAGATTTTTCAAGGGGTATTCTCCTAAGTATATGATAGTAATTTTTTTATTGAAAAATGAAATACAATCACTAATCAATTTTTAAAATTTTTTGAATAAGGGCCCCCACTTATTTAGTATTAGTGATAATACTAAATAAGAAGGGGGGTTGTTGCTGGCCACAACACATCCTTAATCATAACTAATGCGCTAGCATGTATACAAATTATGATATCAAATATCATAACCTTTTGTACTTAACCAAAGAAGTAAGCAATATAAATGTAAGTATCTACTAATAGTATAAATATGTGTAGACAAGTTCTTCTTTTATGAATTCTGATATCATAATATTGATTGGATCAAATATTAGCATATAGATATAAGGATTCATGGTCAGAAAGGAATATGGTGATACAAGGAGTTTATTTGGTGTAGGAGACAAGGGGGGTGATGAGCTTCGATTTGAGATGTTGGTGCTATTTTAGTTGTAGTTAGTTTTGTTGGTGTTGCCGTTGAGTAGTGTGGTTTTTTCTTCTGTCATGTGAGATCTAAAATTCCAATGAGGTTTTCTAGATTTTTCCCTATTCTTGACTTTAATTTTAGGTGAGGTTAACTAAATTTTGTGGATTCAAAAAAACATTACGACTAGGTTAAGGTTTTTTTACATGTATGTTGTGCTTTTCATAGACTTTGTGCTTATCCTTGAACTTCATATCAGTATTTGAGGGTAGTTCCTATGCCAAAAATGTTTTCTATATGTGATGATGAGGATCCACTCTTTTCCAATAGTGGATAGCGTTTTTTTTCTTTTGAATTTTCTTTATCATATGTTATGAAGTCATTGTATTGTACTTGTGGAGGTTTTTTTGATGACTCACATTAGTTTGAGCCAGATAAATTGTATACAGATTAGTTTAAAAATAATTTGATGTTATTGGAGGTTTTGTGTCAGCATATGTTTGGGATATCACCTATCAACATATTTAATGGAAGAATGGGATGAATATACACTTCATTTATGTCTAGCGAGAATTATTTTAATGACAAGGAAGGATGTGTTGACATGGAATAACAGTTACAAAAATGGTCAGTTATAGGTGAAATATGTACACACCTTCATCACATATGGGAGAAGTTAGGGCACTAACACCACTTGGTTTAAAAAATATTAGAAATGGGATATCCCTTTAAAACTGAAGTGCTTCCTCGGGTTGGAAGCTCTCATAAATAGATTTTCACTTGGGATGTTTTCTTGAAAAAAGGATTTCATTAACCTAAGAAATTATGTTTATGTTGTAATAAATGCAAAGATGTGACTCTTCTCTTTCTCACATATCCTTATGTGGTCTTGGTTTATATAGGGGTCATACAATTGTTTAATATGAAAGAAAATTAGGATTGATCCAACATACGAGACTGGCTCTCTTCATGGTTTAAGGATTATTTTTATTACAAAAATCTACCATTATATATAATGTGGGGCATATGGATATCTAAGAACCCTTGGATATTTGATCATGAGATACAAAATCTGAGGGGTACTTGTCTAGAGGTTGCTACATATTTTTGGGAGATTGGCCCTACTAAGGAAAATCTAGCATGCCAGTGTTTCTAGTTGAAATACGTGTGGCTTAAATATCTTGTTGGTTTTTTTAATGGGGCTTCATCATTCAATAATTGTGGTAGTGAAGTAGTCATAACTTTGAAGCCTCGAGCTATCTTCCATTTTTTTTGGTTTAGTGGAGTGGGATCAAATAACTGAGTTGAGATATTGTCACTTTGGGGAGTATTATACTGAACTAAGTGGCTAGAAACGAAGGAGATTGACATCTTTAGATATTCCAAACTAATCATTAATTTGGTTAACTTGAAATCATCATTAGAGTCTCTAGTGTTGACAAAATAGGTGAAGAGGATTAGAAGGTTCATCAGTTATTTGAAGATATATTATTTATCTCATATTTACAGAGAGAAAAATATTTTGGTTGATGGCTTATCAAAAGAGGGATGTAGTTCCATTCCGGGCATGATCAAATTTTTTGTTATAGAAAATGGCTTCCTCCTGCATACTGGGTATATAAAAATGATGTTTTGATCAGTAAAATATCCCTATGATTTTTTTATTATTTTGTATATGTTGAAGAAATATGATCTATAGATTCATATAACTATCCTTACGCATTTTGTATCCTTTTTCTATAAGCTAAAGAACAATTATCTACAGAAACATATAGCAGACATAGGAAGAAATAGATGAAAAAGTATTGTTTTTTTTTAAGAAAGTATGCATTGCATATATGATAAATAGAGATGAACGTTTTGTATGATGATAGAACACATAAAGGGTGATTCCATATTTAAATAATTTCTGGAAAAGACAATGTAAAACTAGACAATAAATAATGAAATGTAGCTTATGTTGTTAGTAACCAGTATAAAACCATCTTAACCACGAGTCGAGCAAGAACCATGAGGGATCAAATCTCTTGAGTTGAAAACCTTTTTTGTAGTGAAAAAATTAAAAAGTTGCACCTCCAAATATTGCAACCCTCTATAAAACTGATAGATGGGGGTTAAAGATGAATCTCTCTCTCTCTGTCTCTCTCTCTCTCTCATAATTAACGTTTAGTAAAAGTGTCAAAATGTAAAATAATGATACTTGAAATGCTATAACAATAAGAATTTAATTCTTTAGTTAATTTATATAATACATAGAAATTTTATTATTATTATTATTATTTTAAACCAAACATGATATGAAAATTGTTGACATTGAATCAATTTAGTTGATTTGCAGATTACATTGTTTACATTAACACTTTTTATCTATTAATATGTTTTTAAATACATTTCAATATTACTTGCAAATACTTTTTTTATTTGCACATTGAAAAGTTTTATTGCAGTTCATATAGTTATACATACATGTTTATCCTTTTTCTAAATTTGATATTAAAATAAATTAGTTAACATGGATATTAAAATGGTTTATTTATGTTTCCAATTGAAATATGAAAATATAAATAACATCAACTATATTTGTTTTTTGTTTTAATTACTTTTAAAAAAATGTAAAAATTGTTAAAAATTTATATTATTTCATATGGACATATAATATTTTATTTATAATGAAGAGTGAGAGTGGAACAAGTTAGAATTAACAAAAATCCAAGCAGATTCACCTCAGAGAATCTAGTATCTAAAGAAAATCTCAGAGCCTGCTTCAGTCCATATAGATTTTATCTTGAAACCTTGGGAAAGAACAATTCTTGAGTTTGTATAGGTATAATTCACACTGGGCTTTGACAGTATTGACATCCCTATCCATTAATCTTGACATTTCATCCATTTTCATGAAGGTCATAAGAAGGGGGGTTTTGGGATGAATTTTATCAGCAGGACTCTTTTGTTGTATCAATTTGAAAAAAAAAATCAGTGGTATTGTGGGGGCAAGGGGGTCCACCTTTTACTAGGTGTTTCCATTTTGGCTTCAAAGGTTTATTGATCTAGAATTGGAGGAGAAATTCTCCTTCCTAAAAATTGATCGTCCTATGACGCTTTGCAATTAAAAAATGGGTCTTATAATATAACCAAGTTTTATGGTCTCTCCAAGGATAATGAGTTATTTTCAAGTGAATTTTAATAAAGAAACATGTCATCATTTAACTCATAAAGGAAAACATGAAGAGAGACAACTCAGAATTTGGTGACAAATTTCACCCCTCCTAGGCTACATCTACAGGCCTACTAACACAACTATAATCCATAGATTTCACTAATAATAGATTACATGAAATGTGGTAACAAATGAGTGGCCATATTCCCCTTCAAGGAAACATTATCCTATAAATAAATCTCGCTCTAAAAAGCACGATCACTTTCAGTCAGCCATGAAATAGTCAACAAGAAAAGGGATCTCACGCCAAAATCATGTACTCCATATGAAAATAAGCATAACAAGTACAAAAATTCCACATTGAAGTACTGAAAGAGATATTTCCTAAAAAATGTATAATGAGAAAATAGAAACATGAGCTGCAACATAGATGTCACAACTGCTGCAGATAAAATATAAAGGTTGGAAAACCCCTACAAGGTCCTCTCCATGCTCAAAAGCCTTCAAAAACCGCTTCAACCCACTCATTCATCCTAGCACCCATAGACTCAAACCTACAAACATGTCTTCTAGAAGTGCTCCAAAAAATAAAATGAGGTTTCCATTGGATTAAAAATGTCCAAAAACCCCTATTTGGGATCTTCTTGGGCTCAAAAATGCCAAAAACATATCAAGTTATGGCTCTCCCAATTTTCTTCTGTTATTTGTCCTCTAAATTGGATGAACCTACCAAGAGAGTGACATTTTATCCCTTTAATCCATTCAGAAGGAAAAAAATTCACCTACATTTGGTGCAAATTATCACTTGGTTTAAATTCCCAATAGCCCCATGAGCGCAAAAATATGGCCACATGGTCACACCAAAAGGCTAGGGGTTGAGCCAATGGTCTGCCCTTGCAGACATGGGTGCCTTTTATGTCGGGTTGAGGTCACATTTACTTGATGTGGCTAGGGGACAGGGCTAACTTCCCACCCCTGCCATGCTATCCCTCAAACATTCCCCTAATGGTTCCACACGATTAATGTGGCTAGGGGTTAGGGCTAACTGCCTACCCCTGCCACCAAATCCCTATTCCTATTTTCCTCCAATTACTTGTAGTGCCATGGGACACAACACTAGTTCCTAAGACCTGCCCCCTTAGCTAACCGCTTAACCCTTGCACAATGGTCATGTGGGATGTCTCATAACCAATGCCTAGGATTGGTCCCCAAGCCTTTCTCGACTTGTGCTCCCTGATAGTCCTGTGGGGTGAAAATAACTAATGGCTGGGGCTTACATCCAACCCTCTCCTCCAATTCTCCACTACAACTTGTGCTTGGTCATGTGGGTGGTTAATATGACACGAGGCTAGTCCCAACTACTCTTCTTGTCCTGTGCTAGGGCTCTATGGCGATGAACAAAACCAGGGGTCGGGGCTCATTACCCGACCCCTCTCCCAACACCTCCATATTTTAAATTAAAATATATGTGGAAATTTATATTAGTTAATACCCATCAGATAGGCAAGTTGGAAAAACGTCATACTGTCTATTGGAAGGTCACCCGATCAAACCCTACCGAGTCAACCGAGCCCATAACAAAATTATGAGTGAATGTGGAGGCACCAAGTGGCAGCCTCTGATTAGATCAGGTGGCAGCCTCCCATTGTCCCACCAAACCATAAATAAAATGATTTGGATTTATGTAAGAACATAATGAAATACAAAAATACACATAAAAGAAGAGATGCGAAAGAAACAAAACCTCATTTCATTAATAAAAAATAACTGAAATATGCTTATAGACAAAATGAAAATAAAATAGCTAGGGCACTCTTAGCTTATCTCTGAGAAGAGATGTGGGAACTTTGTTACAAGATTCTTGAGGGCCTATTTATTATTAAGAAAAAATGGAAAACCCTAAACCTCCAAAAACATAACCCTGGGAGATGAAGCACCAAAACTATGGGCTCCGTTTGGGTAAATTGGTACATAAATCTTCCTAGGGACGTAACTTTGGCATACCATCTCTATTTGATGTGAAAAATACCTTGTTATAAATATCTATCCGAGGAATAAAACTTTAGATGTGAGAAACATGAAATAGATCCAATTTTGTTCTTGGGTTTTTTCAGAAAACGTCGTTTAGGGCCTCAAAATGGCTCTGGAAGTTCAGGAACCAAAAAATTGCTAAAAATAGTAAATTTTGCTATAATTAAGGAAACTAAAAAATTGAAAGAAATGATGGTGGGGCCCCAAGTGGAATAGGTAGGTGGCCACCAATATCCACCTGGATCATTACTACCCCCTTAGGAAGAAATAACCCGCATTGCGTTGAGTTCCTTGATGAGATGAGGAAACTACTGCTCAACTTGGTCTATGGTGAACCATTTGCCTTGGTGTAGGAGTTGGTCAGATTTGAAAACCCGATACAGTTAAATCTTCTATTGGAAAATGTTCTTGATTTTCATTTCCATGCAGTCTGGGTTTAACTCTATTGGTGTGAGTTGTTCTGCAATGTTGGAGGTGTCTAGTAGAGGTGGGAATTAGGGCCAAAGGTAGTCCACATTGAGCACTGGATGTAGAACAAGGAATGGTGGAATACTAAGATTAAAAGCATTGGCCCCTAAAGCCTTGGTGATGGTGTACAACCCATATAGGAGTGGTAAAATCTTGTGGTGGGGTCCAACGAGGTGCTCCTTCTCCAAATGTAGCCACACTTTGTTTCCCACCTGGAAGGTGTGTGGCACCTAATGATGATCATGTCATTTATTATACTTAGCATTGGCTTTGTCCAATATGTCATGAAACTATTAGCGGATGTTTTGAATGCATTCAATGAAGCTATTCACCTTTTCAACTTTAGATTGGACATGAGATGAATCAACCCGAGTAGTTGCAAATGGCATGGCTACGTCAATGGGACATAGTAGCTGGAATCCCAAGCCCACCTGAAAGGGGAAGTGATTGGTTGAGCTATTGAGAGCCCGGTTATAACCATGTTGTACATAGGGAAGGATCTCATCCCATATGCGTGTATGCTTGGAATTGTACATGCGCAAAATGTGTACGATCAACCTATTGATGACCTCTATCTAGTTGTTGACTTGGTGAGCTTGGTTTCCAGCATTGAACAGAGGCTCGACAAAAATGTGTTGAGGAACCTGTTGTCCCGATATGAGATGATCGACTGTGGGATTCCAAGGTGCACCCACACTCATTCAAAGAAGAGTTTAGCAATGGCTTTTACTGTGATATTCTTCTTGCAAGCTGGCATAATGGCCATTCTCAAGAATATGTCAATGACCACGAAAACACAATCATTTCCCTTCTTATTAGAAGGAAGGATTGACATGTAATCCATGGAGATGGATACCCAAGGTCGACTCGGTGTAGGTAGCGAAGTATAGAGGCCTTGCTTCTTGATGGTCGGTTTGGCAATAACACAAACAGTGCAAGATTTGATGTACTTCCCGACATCCTATCAAAGTTTCGGCCAATAGAAATACTTATGCAGTACTGCTACTGTTTTCTCAACCCCAAAATGCCCAACAATCTGACTATAGTTCTCTTCCCAAATAATCTTGGCACGCTCGCTTGAAGGAACATAAAGGTGTCTCAGGTGTCATAAAAATGCATCTTGGAGGTGAAAATTTGGAACTTGCATGCTCTCCAAGAGTGTCTTATGTGTGTAGCCGAATTTTGGATCACTCGTGTAAAGAAGCGGCCAATCAGAAGTCTCTTACCCACAGGATTTTAGAATGGTGCTTATCGCCATGATCAGTGGTCGTATGAGGCAGTCTGCAGCATTATTGGTGCTTCCCTTCTTGTACATGATGTTCAAATGAAATTGTTGCATATATGTCGACCACTTATGATGGAAATCGTTATACAACATCCCTTGCATCTGTATGAACTATATGAGTTAGTGGTCTGTGTGGATGACCGTTTCCTTCCCCAAAATGTAATTCTTCCATTGTAGGCAAGCCATCACAATGGAATCATTTCTTTTTCATAAGTGGGTTACTTGCAGATAGTGTCAGACAATGTCTCACTATGATATGCCACTAGATGCCCCTGTTGAGTAACAACTTCCCCAATAGCATAGTCAAAGGCACATGTCTCGATCTCAAATGGTTGTTGCAAGTATGGTAATGTGAGAACTGGGACAAACCAGAGATTATGTTTCAATTCTAAGAATGCATTCTCTTGAGATTCCGACCAAAATAATTTTTCTTTCACTCCTCCCTTGGTGACTTGACTCAAGATCCAAGTGATTTGAGAGAATCCCAAAACGAACCTGCGGTAGAAATTATCAAGACCCAGAAATCGACGAAGCTCTAGTAGAGTGGTTAGGGATGGCCAAACCCGAATGACTTGGTTATTAGTTGGATCCACATGTACCTCACACTCATCAATAATGTATCCCATATACTGAACCTTGGTCATGCCAAAAGTGCACTTCTCCAAATTGGCACACAACTTGTGTTGCCGCAGTGTCTGGAGTACCTGTCGGATGTGGTGGAGGTGCTCTTACCAAGTCTGGCTGAAGAACAGGATGTCATCCAAGTACACTACAAGAAATGAGTTGTTGAATGGCTGCAAGATGGCGTCCATCAACCTCATGAAGGTTTTAGGAGCATTCGTCAACCTGAAGGGCATGACCAGCCATTCGAAAAGGCCCTCCTCTCATTTGAAGGCAATATTCCACATATCAGAGGGTTCGATTGGTACCTGGTGATACCCATACTTCAAGTCGATATTGCTTAAATATTTTTCCCCTTTGAGTTGGTGTAGAAGGTCATCAATCCGTGGGATCAGATACCTATTCCGGACAGTTTCAGCGCTCGATAGTCAATACAAAGTCTCTAAGTCCCATCCTTCTTCTGCACCAACACGATTAGGCTCCCACATGGTGATGAACTCGACCAGATGTGACCTTTCTGTAGCAGCTCCTGAATCTTCCTCTTAATTTCATCATTCTCCATAATAGAGAATTGATAGATTGGTCCATTGGGAAGCGACACATCTGGGGTCATATTGACGGGGTGCTTGACCTGACAGTGTGGAGGGACCCCTGCGGGTGAGGTGAATATGTCACCATATTCCTCCATGACCTTGTTTATTTTTTGTTTTCATGCAGAGGAGCCCAGTCTGGAGGTCGTTTCCACAGTCTTCTTCTTTCCCTAAGGGCAGATCATTAGTAAAAAAATTTCTTGGTTTTGGAAATGAGATTATTGCATTGTTTTGTAGTAACCAAAGAGGTAGCGGCTGGCGGTGGTACCTCTGGTATCCTGTACAACTTATTGCCAAAATTAACAATAACAGCGTGAGGCCGGGAATCATACACAACATGACGCTTCCACAAGTAGGGCTTACCTAATAATAAATTACAATCATCAAGAGGAGAAATGTCACATAATACCTTATCCTTGAAGGGCTTGATGTTGTAGGGAAGGTGGCACTTCTGGCTGACATGGAGATCTCATCCTTGGTGAAGCCACCCGATGGTGTATAGTTGTGGGTGTGTTTTGGTTGAAAATCCTAATCGCTTCATGACCTCTAGTGAAATGAGGTTCTTTTGGCTCCCACTGTTGATATTGAATTGTAGCAGGTAACCCTTTATCCACATCTGGGAGTGGAAGAGACACTCCTCCTCCTCTGGATCTTCTAGTTCCTCCTTCTGGATATTCATGGTTGAAATGATGGAATTGGGCTTTTCATCAATAACATGCTTCCCTTTCTCATTCCCCTTGTCTAGTTCTTATTCAGAGTCAGAGCAAGCATTTGTTTCAGAAGCCTTCATGTCGGCCACTAGTGACTGCTTGGCCTGACACTCACTTGTGTTGTGAGTGGAGATCTTACGGAACTCACACCACTTCCCTGCTTCCTTCTTTGGCTTCATGGTGTTGTTATTTGCTTCTGGCTTTGGCAATTTTTCTTGATCCACCATGCCTTGGCTTTGTCCTTTGTTCTTCCAGTGGGTCCGCAAGCAGGTACATGACATCTTCAAAAAATCCAATACCAAGTTCAACAGAATTTGCCTCATCACATGGAGGAACTCAAAGAAATGGGGATAATTTATTCCTAATGCGGGGGGGGGGGGAATGATCCAGGTGGATATTGGTGGCCACCCACCTATTCCATTTGTACCCCCACCACCAGTTCTTTCAGTTTTTGAGTTTCAACACAACCTAATATTTGTAATATTTTTTCGGGTCCTGAACTTCTGGAGACATTTTGAGACACGAAACGAGGTTTTTTAGGAAACCCATGAGCAATATGAAAGTTCATTTTATGGTTTTCATGTCAAATTTTTTATTCCTTGGATAGATCTTTCTAACGAGGTATTAAGCGCATCAAACAAAGTTCATATTCCAAATTTACATCCCCGGGAAGTTGATGTACCAATTCACCCAAACGCGGCCCAAAGTTTTGGCACTTCATCTCCTCGGGTTCAATTTTGGATGTTTATGATTTTATATTATTTCTCAAGAATAAATAGGCCTTCAAGCCTCATTATAAAATAGTTCAAAGGCATGTAGTCACCACATATCTTCTCAGAGATAAGCTACGAACGCCATAGCTAGTTTATTTTCATTATGTCTATCATAATATTTATGTTATTTGATAATAATGAAATGACATATTATTTCTGCATCATCTCTGTGTTTATGCCTATTTTTGTATTTTATTATGTTCCTACATAAATCTAGATCATTAGTAAAGAATATTGTGGGGACAACCTTCAGACAAGGCTGCTCCACATGACAACAACAAATGAGCAAGTTCGTGGAAGAATATGGAGACATCTTCACCTCACTCGTAGGGGTGCCTCTGAACTGTCAATTCAAGCACCCCATCGATATGACCTTAGGTTTGTCACTGGCCAATGGACCGATCTATCAATGCTATGTTCTAGATAACGGTGAAATCAAGAGGCATATTTAGGAGCTATTGTAGAATTCGTATCCAACCGAGTTCATCGCTCTGTGGGAGCCTCAAGTGGAGTAGGTGGGTGGCCACCAATATCCACCTGGATCAGAGAACCAATCATATTCAACCACTTGAGCCTGTATGATCCAAACATATGGCGAGATGTGGTTGGTATCGTACACCTAGTTGGCAAGCTGACATCATCATGACATCAACAATATTGACTACCTAGAATTAAGGGAATTTTGAGGTCTAAAATGGGCATCCTAAGGAAAAATGTACAACCAAAATAAACTTTATAAGAACCAGTAGGATTCAAGAAGATGATTTCAACCATGGGGGATGATTCACCATTCTTGGTTTCAGGTGTCTTGACCCAGGTTCGGACTTGAGATTAAACAACAAAACCCTGTACTACTGGCCCTTTCGGCAATGGCCTGCTTATGCAGGTCAAGGTCTCACTCGAAGTAGTATGGGAGGGTGCTAGAACTAGGTTTCTGCACCCTGAGAGAGAGAGTTGTAATGAAGGGGGAACCTTTAGATCTAAACAGGACTACGCTGAGAAAGCCCTAACCAGAAATCCTTAACAATATGTGTAATATAACATCTTGTGTAGCCTATAAATCATAAGCTAATCACTTAACATAGTAACTCAAATGTATGCATTCATTGTTCTTCTAATAATCTATTACATGTATGCACTTGATTTATAATAATCATGTACTTATTGCAAAGAAAACACCGAAATAATAGGAAATTAATATGTACCACAATCCATAACAGAACATCGAGATATTCAACTATCAAAAAAACATCTTCTCATTCATTAATACTTCATATTCTTCTTACAAAATCTTCTACATACCCGCCCACACAACCAGTGAGGTCCACACACAGTAGGACTAGGGTCTCCGTGCACATAACCAACATGAGCACTTACCCAGAAAAATATGCAAAAAAAGTATCACATAACCAATATTCTCATTCAGACTTATCCAAACTTACCTCTAGACTCAATCTATTCATCTATTTATACTATTATTCTGCGCTACTCTATGGTCCACAAACTGTGGTTTGCGGCCCCTTGGTCTACCCTTTGACCCATTACAATTCATTAGGGTATTTGACCCGCCCCAAATCCCCTGCACTAGACTAAAATGTTATAAAATATTACAAAATTATATCAAAATTTCATTCAAGGGACCCCGCTCCAACAACCCCCCAACACAATCTTGTGACTTGTCCCAAGTCACAGTGGTAGTGGGGTCTTTATCTTAGTTTGGAGTTGTTCCAGGTAGAAGAAAATGGTGGTAGGATGCCCTCACTCTACGTAGATGCATTTTGCATGATATTGACCAAATTTTGTGAATTCAGCCCCTCAGTAGCTGCAATGACACTTTCCAATGTCTGATTCAATTCTTTGACTGTTGCGCCTAGGTCCTATGAGAGTTTTAGTGCTTCATCCACCCAGAGATTTAGATGATCATTGATAACTTGCCTCTTATGGCGGAGCACATTTATCTCATCCATCAGAGCATGACTAGTTCAAAGGTGTGTGAGGTGTTGGACTGCAACAAGGGTTGGTGTGGTGACTTCCAGCTGCTCGACTTCCTGTTCTTTTTGGCGCAGCTACTGAGTGAATTGCTGGAGAAGGGGGACGCGCTGCACTGTTGACCACTTTTATCCACCTATAATATTTGTTATAGAAAAAGGTAGTTAAGACTTTTTGAGCCTTCAAGGAACAAATTTTATTACTAAAAAGTGTTGGCTCTTGAATACTCTTGAAGGCCTCATGCCTTTCCTCTGTCCAAAACTTCACTGTTGTTTCCCTTCAGAACTCAGAAATCCTGCTAATTTCCAAGCCAGATTACTACTGCAAAGGCATTTTTCCTTCCTCCCACTTCAAAACTAAACTTCATTTTCCTCCCTATCTTTCCATAAAATTCCTCTATTTTTTCATGAGTTCCCTTCTTCCATTCATGAACATCTATTTTTATAAGGTTTAAAACCCACTTTTAAGCCTTATCGGAACCCTCAATTTCAGTTGAAAACCATTAGAAAACCATAAAAACCCACATTTTTGTACATATATGGGTCTTAGCCCCTTCCCGCATAAATCCCTGGTCGTATGACCCTTCATATGACCCTTCGCCCCGCAATCGGGCACCGAGCCATTTTAAATATTAAACGCACCCGCCCAAAGTTTTAAAACCTTTGATTTTTTTTAAATTTCGATTTTTATTATATTACAAAGTTTCCGCCGGTCCGAATTTGAAATTAATCTCCACCGTCGATCTGATCTATAGATCGACGGTGTGGAACCCGTCTCCCGTGGTCCCCACATTCCACTCACCCCATCCAAAAACCGTGTGGTATCTATCGCACCGCCTTTGGGCGAAGGCGGTTTTTTCCCAAACGCCAGCGATTCCATACACCGTTTGATGCATCTCCTCGGCACTATTCATAAAACCGTTGTCCATCGCACATTATTTTTCGGACGTGGATGCCCAGCGATATCGCTGTGCACCGTCCGATCTGGGGCAGGTCATCTGACGACTATCGCTCGCCGAAGATGCCCGATGCTTAACGTGGTCCCGAAACGCCATCCAGTCAATCTCCAACGTCGATTTGATCTGCAGATCGATGGCCCATATTCCATCGCCCTGATTCTATTGCCCAGTCAATGATTCTCCATTTTGACTTTCCCCCTCACTCTCGATCGTCGATCTCTACACGATCGACAGCTTTGATTTAATCTTTCTTCCGCCTTCTCCGATCAATCCTGACCGTTGGATGATGCCATCCAACGGCCACGCTTCCTCCACATGCCTCCGCAGCAATAAACCTATAAATGCATGGATTTTATAATAAGTTGTTTGTATTTTGTAGGGTTTCGAGGTTTTATCGCCTTTTTTCAAGGAAAATTCGAAGGCGGAGGATGACGATCCTCCCGCCTTCGATTCACCAAAGAAAATCATCACCGAGTTTTGACAACACGTTTCGTCAATGTTCCTTCAGGCATTGATGCCATATCACCCGTACGCATCCCTGTACATCAGAAAAAACCATGAATCGGGTGCAGTCAGAGAGTATCAATGATGAAGACAAAAATTTATCATAGCAAAGGATTAAAAGATAGATTTTGCGGGGATCATGTAAGAATGATTATCAAAATCCTAATCCCTAATTTAAAAACACAGTTTAAAGAAATATGAAGTATTTTAACCGATAGAAACCCTCCACCGCCACAAATTGGGGCAAATTGATCCCTCTAGCTACCATGACGCCACCTGTGCCTCAAAGTATTCAAGAAGAGGCTGAAGTTATTTATCAAGACCAAATGTCTACCTCGCAACGCAACTAAAGAGTAAATTCGGCCAAAGAACTGAATGACAGACACCTGCATAGTTACTTCGATGCCACACAGAGCCTCAAAGGTCAAAAAAAGCTCCCACCGAGCTTAATAATTATGTAAAACATTTAATACAGAGGATATGTATGTAAGTTTCTTCATTGAGCCCGTCAAAGGAAAATAAGCCATTTATTCTGTATTAATTGTAATTGAGATCTTTTATCAGATCTCACCTCCTCACCCTTCTATATATACTACTGCAGAAGATGAGTGAGGGGTTGGTTGTAGAACTTTGATATACACTTGAGCTTAAACTTCTGATTGTACATAGTATTCGATGCCTCTTGGAGCTCTGTTGGTGATAGATAGGTTAGGCTGAGATGTGTAGATGGTTGCTAACCTAAAGCACTGGACTTAAAGCTGTAACTAGTTTGGAGCATCAATACAAGCTGATTTATGGGATCTTGGTCTATGTTGACGGTGATGTTTCTCTAATTGTAACTTGTTATTTTGTTTTTTTTTTCACTGTGTTTCATATTATATTATAAAGAACAACATGCAGAGAGTTAGGACCTACTGTACATCAGTAACCTTCTCTGATTGAAAATCTTTATCTGTGTTATTTAGGAATGATTTAATTCAGTTCGAGCATAGGAATGTTGGTGTTCCCTCGTCTTATTGTCTTAGCTGAATGTTATTCTTAAATGTTATTTTCAGTATATGTTTTGTGAAGATGAACTGAGGAAGATATGGTGAGCCCTGGTCCCAGTTTTGTCCCCACTAGTGTTTGCATATTTCCCTTTGAATGTGTTAAAAGCTGGCTAGTTTAAAAGTACTTACCAGATCTTAGGCCATTCTGTGTTATCTTTGTGTTTGTCTTGAAAGTAACTAAGTAAAGCAGAGCTAGGAGAGGATTTGTGGTGAGCCCGGCCCGCTAGTTTATTCTCCAAAAGTTGCCTTCAAGTTTCCCTTTGTTTTAAAGTGTTTGTTATTAAAAGTGTATCAAAGGCTGGCTAGTTTAAAAGTACTTACCAGATCCTAGTTTACTTTTATGTTTTTCTTGAGTCCATGTCAAAGGCTGACTAGTTTAAAAGTACTTATCAGATCCTGGGCCGCTCTTGTTCTGCATCCATTTATCTCTCCTTCTTATTGTATCATTTCATTGCATAAATCAAACTTAAAAGATATCCTTAGACATAGATGACTTTCCCCATGAACCACTCTTGCCTCTTGCTGTTCCAATTAAATCATATTATGACTCCATAGCCCAATGGACTAAAACCTGCAATTATCTATCTTTTTGACCGAAGCTTACTTTGATTGCTTGCAACTTCTCACCTTTGAAACTCTTTGCATTTGGGACTTTCAACCTCAAGCATTAATCATTCTCAACCATCCAAAAACAAACAAACCCTTGGCCTTCATGACTAGCCTAATATCATAACCCCAAACTTCAAAGACAAATCCATATTTGCACTTATTGGAGAGATCCCTCTCCGGATTCAGGAGGGCTAGATCCTAGAATCCCAAAGTTCGTTGAAACGATGTTGCTTCTACAGTTTTAGTCTCACCAATCTGCTAAAATTACAGATTCCTAACATTTCTGGCGACTCCACTAGGGAAATTCCCTCAAAAACTTCATAAAAATTTGTGAGTTAAAAGCAGCCTTTTCAAGCACTACCGAGAAACTGGTAATCATGATGAAACTTGTTTGAATCTATGACAAAATAGGTAAACCCTAGGATTCTCATAAGACTTTATATAACCTTGAAAGATCAGCTGGCTTATCCATAAGAGTAAACTGTCTTTGTCTCATAACCGTAGCTAAGTTTTGAAACAAAGTTAGGATATTATTAAAAAACATACAATTGAAAAATAACTTAGATAAACCTAAAACATATTTCTGATTGGTATCCAATAAACATGGTGGTGGACCATAAAACCTTTTACCTCCTTAGGAGCTAAAAAATTCCACTTGGTGACTCCACAATCCTTAGCAGACCTTAAGACTCCACTGGGAAGAACCCTCATCATTATAACATCATTCAAACTCAGTTAGAGGAGTATAGGATTAATATTGGTGTAAACAGATTAGTTAACCTCTCAAAGATTGTCATACCTTGTTGAACTTTTCTTCTTTATTTGGGTCTAATAACATAGCGTAGGGGCTCCCAGAAAGATTCACACTAGAGCCTATCCCGACCCAGACCCACCTGAAGTAGTTGATAACCCAGAAGGTATCCTTAGGAAATCTCCTAAGATTAAATTGTCAACTATGTTCAGGCCACCCTTGAGAGCTAGTTCAGTTCCTGAAAATCTTTCAGCTCTACAACAATCTCAAGTTGACTTAGTAAATCCATTTAGAACTAGGTCTCTTGCTGATTTAGATTAGTTAGATTCTGAGTCTTCACTATCATCTCCTGAAACAAGTGAACCTCTTAGTAGTAGAGAAACAACACCTCTTGATTTACATTTCCTTCACAACTTAGGTGTCTCTCATCCAAGATCAGCTCAGTAGTCTATTTTTGGTTCATCCACTTCTGCTCACCCTACATCCGCTGTTCAAACCACTCCACTTCAGCCCACTGTTCCTGTTGTTAGTCCACTCCTTGTAAATCCACCCCCACCACCTATCATGGCTGCATGGTATGCTCCCCTAGTCCTTCCTGTACCATTAGTCAATCTTTCACAGGATTTTCAGTCCAAAATTCCATTATATGATGCTAGCAATGCTACAACTGCATCACAACATGTGGATAAGATGAATGACTACTTTGACATAAATGAAATTGATGATGATTCTATCAAGCTTAGGTTATTTGCTCAGAGCCTAGTGGGAGAAGTAAGAAAATGGTTTAAAGGTTTAGCCCCCCATAGTATTAATGATCTCCAAGCCTTCCATCAAACATTCTTAAACAAATGGGAAGTAAATAAGAACCCTCTCCAAGTCCTTTCTGACTACAAGAACCTCCATAGAAACACTGGGGGAAGCGTGCAAGCTTATTGCACCAGGTTCAATAGTGTCTATAATGCACTTTCCCCAGAACTAAAACCTCCACAAGGCTCAGCTTTAAACAAGTTTCCTGAAGGGTTTGACTCTGACATGACCTATCAGCTGAGAGAGAGAGATTTTGCAACTCTTGAAGATATGAAAAGAGGTTCTCTTTCTGTCGAAGTCAACTTAATGGAAAAGAGAGAAAGAATGAAAAATGAAAAGAGAGTGTCCTTTAGAGAGGAATCTGCACCCTCTACCTCCAACTCAAAAATGGAGAAAATGATGGAAGAAATGATGAAAGAAATGAGCATAATTAAGAGAGCACAAACAAGCCTAAACCAAAATTCTCCTCAAAATAGGAATCAGAACTAGAATAAGAATTTTAGAAGGAACCAACCTCAGAACAGACCTAGGAAAGATGATCAACAGATCACTCCTCCCTTTCATCAAAATTATGTAAGTGAGGTTGAGGAAATAGATGAGATAACAGAGGGAGATGATGTCAATATCTTTGGGGTAGAAGATGATGACTTTGAGATTCATTATGATAGAAAACAAGGTCTATACACACCTTATTATGACAAAAGAGATGATGATAAAAATTGTTATCAAGACATGGAAAATGTCATCATAGAGTCTCAAAAAGAATATGACCTTAGAAGAAAAACCAGTCAACAGACCCCCAACAACAAAACCTCTAACAAATCTTCACAAAACAGCACTACAACCAAGCCTAAATTTTTCAAACAAAAGGATAAAATAGTGGCTATAAATTATGATAAAGGTAAAGAGAAAGGCACTCAAAATAATGAAAAACATAGTGCAGACCTTAGTAGCACTAACACTTCAGCTAGTACTCTTGTGAAAACAATTGTGTCAAGTGTAAATAGAACAAATCAACAAGTTGATGTTGCTGATAAATGGATAGCTAATAAAGCTGAGACAAGTGCTTTAAAGAGTCAAATTCCTTTCAGCCTGGAGCAGGAAATTTCAAAAATCAAGATCTCTGTACCCTTGACTGGGTTAGCTGCCCAACATGTATTTAGAACCCAAATTTTGAAGGCTTTAAATATAGAAGAGAGTAATGATACAGTCAATCTTAATGATGACCAGCCAGAACTGATTTTTGGTCCTAAGATTGAAGGTAAATATCATGAGGGACCTATTCCTCCCTTTTATGTAAGTTTAAACGTTCATGAAAAAGAATTTCACAATGCTATGCATGATTCCGGGGCTTCTCATAATTTAATGCCTAAAGCTGTGATGGAGAGCCTTGGTTTGGAAATTACCATACCGTATAAAGACCTGTATTCCTTTGATTCTAGCAGAGTAAGGTGTTTAGGATTGATCAAAGACCTCTGTGTTAACTTAGCCCAGATTCTAGCCAAATGCCTAGCTATGGATATTGTTGTGGCTGATGTCCCCCCCAAGTATGGAATGTTATTATCAAGGTCTTAGGGGGCTAAGTTACAGGGGACTATGCAAATGGACATGACTTATGCGACTATCCCTGTTTTCAATCAGAATAGAAGACTTTACAGAGAGTCTCATATGCAATACACGGTTATAAGTTAAGACAAACCGAAAAACTCCCCTTTATACACTGTAGATACCAGCCTTGATTCATTTATTCTTTTTAACGAAGAAACATTAGATGAACAAGTGAATTTAATAGAGTTAATGACTAATATGGAAGAGGAAGAAAATACCACAGAGCTGTCAAAGAATTTTGTTGAACCGTTGAACATTAGCAAACTAAAAAAAGGTCTTGAGCTACAATTCATGCATCCGTTTCTTTTAAACCTTGACACTCAAGAAAAAGTGCCTCCACTTAACGAAAAACCTGAAGATTCAAAACAAATTCGATTAAGTGTCGCTAATCATGAAAATCTAGAAAGCATAGTAGTTAAAGAAGACATTAACCAGGATGAAGCCGACAACAGTCCTATGTGGAGCATGTATTTTGATGGATCCTGCACTAGAACCAACACTGGTGTAGGCGTCTAGATTTCCAACACTGAAAATAACCACACAGAAAGCATTTCCTGCAAGTTAAACTTTCAGTGTTCCAATAACATAGCAGAATATGAATCCCTTCTCTTAGGCTTACATCTGTTGAAAAAGTTAGGAGCCACAAGAATAAATGTGTATGGGGATTCAGAGTTAGTCATTAGGCAAGTCAATGGGGAGTATAACGCAAATCATCCTAGACTTAGAGCCTACCAAAATGATGTCATGGACCTCTTGAAAACCTTTGATGAGTCCAAATTGATTTTTTTCCCAAGAAAGAAAAACATTGTAGCCCACAATTTAGCCTTTGCAGCTAGGACATGCTTGAAGCCATATGAAACCAGAGACTGAACAACTGAGATAAAATTAAGACTAGCTGTGCCTGATAATGAAAATTATTGGCAGGTGTTTGACAATGATAAACAAATAGAAGAATTCATGCAATTCAGAAATGAATTTGAACTACACAGTTCAAACTCAGAGTATGATACAGACTGCAGTGAAGAAAATTTCCTTGGTGAAGAGGAACCGTATCCTGAACCTGTTAATATCAACCTGCTGTCAAGAAAACTAAAAAAAAAAAACAGAATTGGATGCAGAGTTCGAAACAGATGAGTTAGAGACTCTGCACTCTAAAGATGAAAGTTTTCCAAGCGGTTTGGCGCCTTTAGAAGAATTGTTTGATCTTAACAATGTGGCCAAAAAGCCAAAATTGTAACCTGTAAAGGTTGAAGTAGAAGATTGCAATATAGGCAGTGAACTTAAACCTATGATGATTAAACTGTCTAAAACTTTACCAGCTCACATAAAAATTAAATATATAGAGCTGTTTAAAGAGTTTTCTGATGTTTTTGAATGGAGTTACGAAGATCTTAAGTCCTATGACACTAAAATAATACAACACAAAATTCCCTTCAAAGAAAACCAAAAACCATTCAAACAAAAACAGCCCAGAATAAACCTTGTTCAGTTTCCATTGGTTCAGAAGGAGATCATGAAAATGTATGATGCTATTATTATTGTCCCTATTAGATATTCTGAGTGGGTGTCTAATCTGGTGTCTGTTAGGAAGAAAACTGGAGAAATCAGGCTTTGTATAGAGTTTAGAGACTTGAACAAAGCTTCAATGAAGGACAACTACCCTTTACCAAAGATGGATCACATTTTACAAAGGGTGGTAGGGTCTAGAAGAATTTCTTTGTTGGATGGTTATTCAGGGTATAATCAGATATTAGTTCACCCTGCTGATCAATTAAAGACAACATTCACTACACCATGGGGCACTTTCATGTATGTGAAAATGCCCTTTGGTCTAATGAATGCTGGAGCAAATTTTCAAAGAGCCATGGACATAGCATTCTCAGAGGAACTGGGCTTATTCATCATCATCTATCTGGATGATGTCACTGTGTTTTAAAAAATAGATGAAGAGCACTTAGAACATTTAAGAAAAGTTTTCGAGAAGTGCAGAAAGTTTGGGATATCCTTAAACCCTAAGAAGACATTATTTGGTCTCCAAGAAGGTAAACTTCTTGGGCACATTATTTCTGAGGAGGGTATAAAGATAGATCCCAAGAGGATTGAGGCCATATTGGAAATCTCTCAGCCTCAAAACATCAAAGAGTTGTAGTCTTTCATCAGAAAGATTAACTTTTTAAGAAGGTTCATCCCCAACTTGGCTGAGCTCCTTAGGAATATCACAAACATGTTAAATAAGGATCAAGGGGTAAAATGGACCTTGGAAGAAAAGAAGTATTTTGAACTAGTGAAACAAGCTTTAACCAAAACACCGGTTCTCATAAGTCCTGATATTTCAAAGGATTTTTATATTTTTTAATTTGCATCAGAACATACCATACCTGCTATCCTTTTACAGAAAAATCTGCAAGGACAAGAGCAGCCTATTGCATTCTTTAGCAAGGCATTGAGGGATGCCCCTTTGAAGTATAACATTATGGAAAAGAAAGCTTTTTCTTTGGTTAAAGCTTTGAAATACTTCAGAGTATACATCCTTCACTCACACATCATTTCCTTTGTCCCAAACTCAGTTGTTAAAGACATTCTAACACAAGACCCAGATTGTAAGAGAGGTAAGTGGATTGTTATTATTCTTGAATATGATTTAGAGATAAAACCCACTAAACTCATCAAAGGCCAAGGTCTAGCTAGATCAATGGCTGAATCCAATTTTCAAGTTCTTGATATTAATATGATTAATGCTTTGGATGATCAAGAGGAACTCTCAACTCCTATTGTTGAAAACCATTTTATGAATTCCTCTTCATATGCTGATATTGTTTATGTTTTTCTTAATTTGAATACACCTCCTGGTTTGACAAAAACAAAGGCAAGATTCCTCAAATTGAAAGTTGTAAACTATTGCATTATAGATATATGTCTTTATTGGAAAAATGAAAGTGGTCTATTGCTTAAATGTTTTCCTGATTTTGATGCAGAGAAGGTCAAGCACCAATTACATGAAGGAGAGTGTGGAGGTAATTTGTACTGGAAGACAACAACCAACAAAATTTTGAGGGCTGGTTTCTATTGGCCTACTCTTTTCCATGATGTGCACAAAATGATCATAGCCTGCCATAAGTGTCAACTTTTTGAAGGCAAAAGAAAACTGTTACCCCTAACTCTGCATCCAATCACTGTTGAGGCCCCTTTTCAATAGTGGGGACTTGACTTTATAGGATAAATCCACCCACCATCTTCTGCCCAGCATAGATGGATTCTTACTGCCATAGACTATTGCACTAAGTGGATAGAAGCCATACCTTGTAGATAGGCCAATGATTCAGTTATTATAAAATTTATGGAGACTAACGTTCTCTCCAGATTTGGCTGTCCTACCAAGATTATCACTGATAATGCAGCAACATTTAGATCAAGGAAAATGGTTGAGTTCTATCATAAGTATCACATGACATTGGGGCATTCCACGGCCTATTACCCTTAAGGTAATGGACTTGCATAATCCTCCAACAAAATCTTAGTGAACATAATCAAGAAACTATTGGAGGACAATAAGAAGTCTTGGCACACAAAGTTGGTTCATGCACTCTGGGCTGACAGATTGACTTTGACGAAATCTATTGGTATGTCACCTTTACATCTTGTGTATGGTACTGATGCAATTTTTCCAAACAGCCTTGGGATACCAGTAATGAAGTTGATTCAAGAGTTACAAACTGAAGAAAATGACATGATCAGAAGAGTGAACCAGAACATTCATCTTTAGTAAACCAAAGAGGAAATGTATAGCAAAGCATTGCAGAAGCAGGACGGCATTAAAAAAAAAATTGACAGAAGAACAAAGGCCAGCAATTTAAAGATTGGGGATAAAGTTCTAAAGTGGGATTCAAGAAGGGAAGAGAAGGGAAAGCATGGAAAATTTGACAACTTATGGCTTGGCCCTTACTCTATTTACTCAGCTGCTGGTAACAATGCATTTTTCTTGCAGGAATTGAAAGGAGCAGAACTGTTTGGAGGTCATGTCAATGGCAGGATGCTTAAGCATTACTTCTCTTGATCCATGTTATGTTCCAAAAGCCCTTTTATCTTTTTTCCACTATAAATATTTCATCCACCATTGCATTCAAAGTTGTAAAAATAAAAAATACAAAAACAAAAGAAAAAGGAAAAGGAAAAGAAAAGAGGGAAGATTGTGAAAACAAGAAAGGTATGGCCCGATACCAAAAAAGAAAAAAAAATCTGAAAGTGTGCAAGCTTAAATGCCACTCCTACAAAACACACTTCTAGTTAGTCAAACAGCCTAATCTTGACTAATTAGTTTTAAATTTTCTGCTGATAGGATATTGAATTCAATTTGCCAAACTGTTTAATCTTGGCTTATCAGTAGATAGATTAGGACAGAAATGAAGGGTTCAAACATGTTCAGAACATGAACCTAACTTTCTAAAAAGAGATCACTCAAATATGTTTCTTTTTCTGAGTCGAAAACATGTAAATCTGGTTCTAATTAACTCAAAATCTGAACCAGAGAAACAAAGAAGGAACAGCTCAAACAAAGGTCAAAACAGAGCTGTAAAAAGAGAAGGCAGTACTTTGAAATTTCAGATCCTAAGCCTTCCATTTTTTTTTAAATTTTCTTCAAAATAAATGTCTATGTGCAGCTTGTTTTTATGCCATAGATCACAACAAGTAAAATAGCTTAATATTGACTTTACTATTTTTAAATTTATGTTTTAGAATTTAGAGAATAAAATTTGTTGGATAGTTTAATCCCAACAGATTGATAGAATAGGTAGAGAATCATATGGGCTCAACTGTTTAATCTGATTCCATGGAGAAATAAGGAGTAGAAATAGATTAGATTTCCTGCTTTCAAAAGAATAAAATGTTGTGAAATTTTTTTCCAATCCAAGTGCACTCTAATGACGAAAAAATGTTAGATAAGTAGGATTGGGTAGGTAGAAAGTTTGTATTGATGAAGATCCATTATCTTTATGGTTGCTAATATGTTTTCAGAGAAATTCATCTCAGCAAAGGAAAAGCAGCCCAATGGATCAGGCATAGGTCAACCTCCTAGAGAACATTATGGATGTGGCACAGGTCAGCCTCCCAGAGAATGCAGGTCTGAAGTTCTTGATGCCTTCAAGAAGGCACCATCCCCAAGTGGAGCCATTGTTAGCCACCCATAATATTTGTTATAGCAAAAGGTGGCTAAGACTTTTTGAGCCTTCAAGGAACAACCTTTATTGCTAAAAAGTGTTGGCTCTTGAAGACTCTTGAATGCCTCATGCCTTTCCTCTGTCCAACACTTCACTGTTGTTTCCCTTCAGAACTCAGAAATCCTACTGATTTCCAAGCCAGATTACTACTGCAAAGGCCTTTTTCCTTCCTCCCACTTCAAAACTAACCTTCATTTGCCTCCCTATTTCTCCATAAAATTCGTCTATTTTTTCATGAGTTCCCTTCTTCCATTCATGAAAATCCATTTTTATAAGGTTTAAACTTTAAGCCTTATCAGAACCCTCAATTTCCCTTGAAAACCATTGGAAAACAATAAAAACCTACATTTTGTACATATATGGGTCTTAGCCCCTTCCCGCATAAATCCCTGGTCATATGACCCTTCATATGACCCTCGGCTCCGCAATCGGGCGCCGAGCCATTTTAAATCTTAAACGCACCCGCCCAAAGTTTTAAAACCTTTGATTTTGTTAAAATTTCGATTTTTATTATATTACAAAGTTTTCTCCGGTCCGAATTTCAAATTAATCTCCACCGTCGATCTGATCTGCAGATCGACGGTGTGGAGCCCGTCTCCCGTGGTCCCCACATTCCACTCACCCCGTCAAAAAACCGCGTGGTATCTATCACATCGCCTTTGGGCGAAGGCGATTTTTTCCCAAATGCCAACGATTCCATACGCTGTTTGACGCGTGTCCTGGGCACTGTTCATAAAACCTCCATCCATCACACATTATTGTTCGGACATGTATGCCCAGCGATATCGCTGTGCACCGTCCGATCTGGGGCGGGTCATCTGACGACTATCGCTCGCCGAAGATGCCTGATGCTTAACGTGGTCTTGGCGCACCATCCAGTTAATCGCTGCCGTCGATCTGATCTGCAGATTGACGGTCCATATTCCATCGCCCTGATTCCGTCGCCCAGTCAACGATTCTCCGTTTTGACTTCCCCCTCGCTCTTGATCGTCGATCTCTACGCGATCGACGGCTCTGATTTAATATTTTTTTCGCCTTCTTCGATCAATCCTGACCATTGGATGATGCCATCCAACAGCCAGGCTTCCTCCACATGCCTTTGCAGTAATAAATCTATAAATGCATGGATTTTATAATAAGTTGTTTGTATTTTGCATGGTTTCGAGGTTTTATCGCCTTTTTTCGAGGAAAATTCGAAGGCGGAGGATGACGATCCTCCCACCTTCTATTCACCAAATAAAATCATCACAGGGTGTTGAAAACATGTTTCGTCAGTGTTCCTTTAGGCATTGATGCCATATCACCCCTGCGCAACCCTGTACATCAGAAAAAACCATGAATCGGGCACAGTCAGAGAGTATCAGTGACGAAGACCAAAATTTATCAGAGGAAAGGATTAAAAGACAGATTTTATGGGGATCACGGCTAAGAATGATTATCAAAAGCCTAATCCCCGATTTAAAAACACAGTTTAAAGAAATCTGAAGTATTTTAACCGAAAAAAACCCTCCACTGCCACAAATTGAGGCAAATTGATCCCTCTAGCTACCATGACGCCACCTGTGTCTCAAAGTATTCAATCAAAGGCCGAAGTTATTGATCAATACCAAATGTCTGCCTCGCAACGTAGCTAAAGAGTAAATTCGGCCAAAGAACTGAATGACAGACACCTGAAGAGTTACTTTGATGCCACAGAGAGCCTCAAAGGTCAACAAAATCTCCCACTGAGCTTAATCAGTATGTAAAAAATTTAATACAGAGGATATGTATGTAAGTTTCTTCATTGAGCCCCTCAAAGGCCAATAAGCCATTTATTCAGTATTAATTTTAATTGAGTTCTTTTATCAGATCTCACCTCCTCATCCTTCTATATATACTACTGCAGAAGATGAGTGAAGGGTTGGTTGTAGAACTTTGATATACACTTGAGCTTAAACTTCTGATTGTACATAATATTCACTGGCTCTTGGAGCTCTGCTAGTGATAGATAGGTTAGGCTGAGATGTGTAGATGGTTGCTAGCCTAAAGCACTGGACTTAAAGCTATAACTGGTTTGGAGCATCAATACAAGCTGATTTATGGGATCCTGGTCTATGTTGATGGTGATGTTTCTCTAATTGTAACTTGTTATTTTGTTTCTATTTTCACTGTGTTTCATATTCTCTTATAAAGAACAACATGCATAGAGTTAGGACCTACTGTACATCAATAACCTTCTTTGACTGAAAATCTTTATCTGAACGTTTTCTTCCAATCTGTGTTATTTAGGAATGATTTAATTTAGTTCGAGCATAGGAATGTTGGCGTTCCATCATCTTATTGTCTTAGCTGAATGTTATTCTTAAATGTTATTTTCAGTATATGTTTTGTGAAGATGAACTGAGGAAAATATGGTGAGCCCTGGTCCCAGTTTTTTCCCCACTACTATCTGGATATTTCCCTTGGAATGTGTTAAAATCTGGCTAGTTTAAAAGTACTTACCAGATCTTAGGCCATTCTGTGTTATCTTTGTGTTTGTCTTGAAAGTAACTAAGTAAAGCTGAGCTAGGAGAGGATTTGTGGTGAGCCCGACCGACTAGTTTCTTCTTCAAAATTTGCCTTCAAGTTTCCCTTTTTTTTAAAGTGTTTTCTATTAAAAGTGTATCAAAGGCTAGCTAGTTTAAAAGTACTTACCAGATCCTAGTTTACTTTTATGTTTTTCTTGAGTCCATGTCAAAGGCTAACTAGTTTAAAAGTACTTATCAGATCCTAGGCTGCTCTTGTTCTGCATCCATTTATCTCTCCTTCTTATTGTATCATTTCATTCCATAAATCAAACTTAAAAGAGATCCTTAGACATAGATGACTTGCCCCATGGACCACTCTTGCCTCTTGATGTTCCAATTAAATCCTATTATGACTCCATAGCCCAATGGAATAAAACCTGCAATTATCTATATTTTTGGCCGAAGCTTACTTTGATTGCTTGCAACTTCTCACCTTTGAAACTCTTTGCATTTGGGACTTTCAACCTCAAACAGTAATCATGCTCAACCATTCAAAAACAAACAAACCCTTGGCCTTCATAAATAGCCTAATATCACAACCCCAAACTTCAAAGACAAATCCATCTTTGCACTTATTGTAGAGATCCCTCTCCGGATTCAGGAGGGCTAGATCCTAGAATCCCAAAGTTGGTTGAAACGATGTTGCTTTGGCAGTTTTAGTCTCACCAATCTACTAAAATTACAGATTCCTAACAACCACAACTCCATAGAGGTGTCCAAAAATTCAGAGCCCTTGGAGATGTGTGTTGAAATACTTCCAGTTGCTTCCTTAACCAGTGCAACTTGCTGGGCTCGCACCTCCGTAGGGGTCTTAGGCTGCAGCTTGGCCTACAACGCAACAATCTGGTGCTCGAGGTATGCTTTGACGGTATACACTTTAGTTCTGGACGCCTTTAATGCAACCACAAGGCTCTCAATCTTGGCCTGGGGAACAATAAAGGCAGGAATTACTTTAGGCATTTCTACAAATAATCAGTCAATTAGGTGCTCTAACTCCGCTCGCTGCACAACTGCTACGTGTTGTGCTTCCTGTGCTTGGGTAGATTCAGGAGCCTTGGTAGCAATTGTCTTCTTTGCCTCCCTCAAACCCTTCTTTACCGAATATTACATTTGTGGGCCTCTCGGCTCTCGCCCCTTTACATAAACTCTCACACCATTTCTCTCTATATCTCTCTGTCCTCCATCCTCACAAAAATCTCATATTTATACATAATTGTGGATTAATTTGAATCCATGATTTTCTCCAAAAATAACTCAACCAAATTCTAAAATAGCTTTATCCCTCCTTTCACTCAAATAAGTTCCATTTAAGGAGTTCATAATCCCTAAAATTTCTATACAACTCAACTCCAACTCATATTCTCAATTCATTAAGAGAATATTTACAATAAACCTCACACTCATATTTTCCTCTCAATTTATTTAAAATGTCCATAATTTATAAAATAATTAAAAAAAACATCACCCCCTAAATCACACAAATAAATAATGAAAATTAAGAAGGATGCTCCTGCATCAGACTACCCATGTAGAGAAGTTTCCATAGACTCTTGTCTATGAGGTCTGTCACTTTTCTATAATAATGCAACAGCCACAAGTCTCAATGACTTGCTACCTCCAGGATTCCAAACTTTGTTTTGCCACTGGTATTTTAAAATATCAACTCCATTTTGTAATTGTGCACAAAATTCCTAGAATAGTATTTTCAGAACACTATTGCATGTAAATATCGTTATTCCATACCATACCATATTTATTTCAGAAATTACAGACTGGCATATAAATGTTGATACCCATTCTTCTGGTCTCCAAACTTTGAAAGAATATCGAACTAGTTTTACATTAGCATCACCAACATCACTCATTTTATCAACTGGATTCCATCAGCCTCTCCAACAATTTATTTCGCCAATTTCTCGGAGTAATTCCTCTTTTTTTGATGCTTCCATCTCCAATTACGTTGAACACTCAACTTTCTGAAATGAAGAATAGTCAAGAACTTATCCTTGATCACAACTATAATCATTGACTGCTCCTATAGTAACAAATTTATCATCCGGTGGTGTACCTACATTCATCAACAAATTATTACTTTTAAAAATATAAGACCTTTTGGCCTCTTTTGATGCTTAAAGCACCAATATCCCATCATAGACCTTTTGGATTTCAGTAAATCCTCTTTTGAATTGCTGGCTGCTTTCATCCTGCTAGATTAATACTTATGTTTCCTTTATGTCTCTAAGGACATAATTTTCTTGTTACTCCTGATCTTTCATCTCACCTTAAAATAATTTCTGCTCAATTTCTCTGATTTTGACATCATATTTATTAATGTCATCTCCTGCACCTACAACCACATTATTATTTTAAGAGTCAAATCATTCAATTAACTCTATAAATTTTAGAAACATTCCCTCTATATCATGCATGGCACCTGCAATCTCTTCTTTATCAGGTTCTGCAAGCTTCATCTCCCCTTCAGGTTCCTTGAGGCATCGTTCCAAGAACTCTATTTCCATGTGAAATATTTACAGTATTTCATCACAACCTTCATTCTCAGTTTCGTTCTTCTTCTCGCAATCCTCTTAAGGTATCCTATTATTTGTATTATCACATTGAAAAATTATTTTATCAAATTCATTAAACAAATTCATTTGTTTACCTCCTTGGAATATCACTATGGAATTTTCATTATGCTTCTGCTCCATAACAACTTCAATTGGTTGTCTTACCCAAAACAAGAATTCATTTATGAATTATTTCTGCTGCAACAAATCAGTAGCTTCCTCCTCTGAAAGGCATTCTCCATCATACTCGCCTGAAGAGTTCCATTCATCTTTGTGACAGTTTCACCAGACTGTCCACTATCTTCTGCACATCCTGAAAACATACACAAATTATGAGATTTAAAAGTACAAGGCTTCATAGCCTGATCTGCTTCTCTTGTCAGCATATCTTCAAATTGTTCTGAACTATTCTAATAGTCCATGAGATTTTCCTCATTATCCTCTTCTCCTAGAATTTCACCATGTTTTGGTCCACAAATGGAAACTTCCATTTTCAACTCAGCTTCTCTGAGTTCTTCACATATCAATTGCACACTCATCATCTATTTGAGCTTTCTCAACTCTTTTGTTAACTACATATTTGTCTGTTGATCCCTCTTTACATGTAGTCTCTTCCATTTCACTTTCTTCCTCATGGTCCAACCATGTCTCTGGTCTTTCGTACTTTTCTGCAACAATTCCATCAATAACTCAAGATGAACTGTTATCTCAGCCTTATCCCTCTCATACTCTTCATCAGTCAACTTCTTCCATATGTCATTTTCCTTGGCATATTCCTTCTTCTTTCTTATGTTGTGGTATTTCTTAGAATCTCTGAAATGACTATCAATAGTTATTTTCTCCTCCTTTGCGAACTTCATCTTTTCACTTGTGGATTTCATTAAAAATCCCATTTTTAGCAAGCCTTCATACTTCCCATCCAACAATTAAAGCTCTCTTCATGCGCTTGGAATATTTCGTTTCTCTGTCTTGGAATCATCTTCTTGGAAACTCTCTTGCTTCTCTTTGCTGCAAACAACAACTGCAATAATTCTTGTGTTACAATGACCAAATCTTTGGGTGTTGGACTCCGCCGATCATGCACCCAATTACCTTCAAACCTTTGACTTGATTTAAGGCTATTTGACTCTGGACTTGACATCAACTCTTCATATTGGATGAAAAATCCACTCAAGCTATCCAAATTTCTTCATTTGATCTTAACATCTTATTTGACTTCAAAGCTTGACCTGATAATTACAATAGTGGATTTTTTGCCTCTAATTCAATTTATACAATATACCAATGAACACCCACCCTTAATACATTCTCATGATGTAAAATATTCACTCTACCAATTCTCTCTCATACTCAATTCTTATGATAATATCATAAGTCACTAATTATATCATCTCCCATTATCACTTCCTTTTACTCACATGATACTTAAGCCTTTAATCGAAATGCAATCCACTTTTCTCAAGATTTATTTTATGAGGAAAATAAAATAAACCATTTAATTTTAAACATTTAAAATACCTTTTGGAAATGAATTTTCATACCTTACGTGCCCTTCAAGGTTATATAATAAACCTTTCTTTGCAATTTCAACTCTCAGGATTTCATGTCTCTATGTCATTCTTATCGCATCTTAGCACAGATAGTTTTAATGCACTTCCATGCAGCTCCTTATTTGCAGTGATGGTTCTCATGCAACACCGTCTCTCTTCAGTACACAAAAATAATTCCTTCTTAGGAATTTTCCAAAAATTTCTTTTTACATGGCGGCATCAACATATTTCTCCTACAACAACAAACATAAACTGCACTATCTTCTGAACAGAACAATGTGAACACTTTCACATGCGCTACAAGAAATGATCAATCATGATTTTTAACTCATGGAAATCATAGATGCTTCTTTACAGGTTTGCTCCTCCATGTATATTTCAATTATCACAACTTCAAAACGATATGCCACAACCACGCTCGAACCATATTTTCACATCAATTTCTGAGATGGATTTCAATTCCATCCCTTAAACTTTGGATTGATTTCACTCTTTCATAAAATTTACAAAAGAATTAACTTCTCGAGTATGACAAGGTAAATTGAATCATCCAACTTTTAAGAACACCTTTAATCAATGAATATTGATTCATTCCATGAGTACTTACCTTGGAGTCTCCTTGTGGGTGAAATAATCTATCCCCTCTCTCTTGTATTCCTGGTAGAATTTGGCTCATTTTTTTTTGGCATTCACAAGAAGACCCTCATTATAATTTGCAGAGGATTTGTGACAACCAGAGTGATCTCACAGTTTTTCTTTTACTGATAGTGGAATTATTTCAACAACGAATCTATTCTCTTCTCATGCATGAATTTTGGTGAAACACTCATATAGTGTATATGGCCTTAAGCACTATTCTTCTCAACCTAAATTACACATCCATTTTACGTTATTTAAATAACATAAAAAACTCATTTGACTTACCACCTTCTAGTGTGCCCACCAATAGTTCTTGAGCTTCCATACTACAGCGCTTCTGCCGAAGTATCAATATATATAGCAGTGTAAAATATTACCAAAATATTTGTCAAAAGAACAAAGAGAATGCATTGCTGGACCAAACATCTGTAGTACCACCATCACATCCTCTACCTCAAAGATTCATGCATTTCCATTTTTGTAATCCATGCTCATGTGTATTACTTAATGCACGAACACAATAGTTTTAAGCTTACCACATATACCATTGGCTCCATGGTGTGACTTACTCCAAGGATTTACAGTGGTTTCTCACATATAAATTTACACCCTGGTCTGCAAATGCTACATGTTGGTTGCAGGAAAGTTTAACACACGTTTCCACACAACTTTATTCTTAGTGCGTTACACGCTGAATTGGCTTCACACACAAAGGATTTCAGTATTGTACCCTCTCACCCAACCATTTAACGACTCTGAAATCATTTCTCTAATTCCAGCCATCACACCAAGGTGTTCTTTCGCTGCATACGCCTTACCAAAATTATTTTCAAGCCATATCATCACACAATGCTTCCGCTGAGATCAAACTATGTATGAATGGATCCTCTTACTAATATTATATGATGGAAAAACAAAATAATAATACACTCTCAAGATATACCATCAGTCTTGTGAGCCATGAATAAGAACAAGAAGAGATCAACACCAATATGGAAATTTATGCTCGGAAATTGATAAACTCAACCATGACCATCACCATAAGCTAAACAGGGTTGTGCATTGATGTGAGAAATAACTAACAAGAGATAGGCCATTTTTGTTTCCCGAACCAGTTTCAACAATACTAATTAAATCCATTCCATTTAGGCACATTTCCAACCTTAATCTTGAATAATCGTGGTTTCGCTAAAGCCATCTCTCTCGAGCTCTCATGATCTATGAAACTCACTTCACAGAAGCCCCGAAGTAGCTTTGGAACATCATGATATTTTTCTTTATATCTTAGCAATTAAACCAACTCAGTGTGAGAAAAAATATCAACCACGTAGTGATCATTAGAGTATTCATCACTTCTCTACAAATATTGATTTTTTGATATAAGGTAGATTCACAAAGCAGATCGGTCAAGAACATTGATCGATCTATGATAGATTGACTCTCCAAACACAACAAATCGTAGACGACGCACCAATCCACCACCCCTTACCAAAGCGTTACCACTACTCTCACACAAGCCAACATCTCTTACCAACTCCACAGTTCATCAAATCCACAGCATGAATACGCAGTGCCTTCATCAAGCCACCAGAATAAATCTCATCACCATAGGAACCAACAACCTCCAACAAGTTCTCCACCCAACTTTTGCCTAAGGCTCTGATACAAAATTATGTAGAAATTCTGCATAAATTAGAACATTGCGCAAAGTAGAGTGTCTGTTCCCTTTTGCATGAAATCCTCGTCAAAATATTCATATAAACTACTTATATTTAATACAAAATATGAAGAGAGAGCCGAAACAAATAAAGTAATTTCTTATAATAAAACAGGAAAATTACAAATTCAAACCCTTCTTTGTCGAATATTACATTTCTGGGCCTCTCGGCTCTCGCCCCTTTACATAAACTCTCACACCATTTCTCTCTATATCTCTCTGTCCTCCATCCTCACATAAAGCTCATATTTATACATAATTGTGGATTAATTTGAATCCATGATTTTCTCAAAAAACAACTCAGCCAAATTCTAAAATAGCTTTATATCCCTCCTTTGACTCAACTAAGTTCCATTTAAGGAGTTCATAATCCCTAAAATATCTATACAGCTCAGCTCCAATTGATATTCTCAATTAATTAAGAGAATATTTACAATAAACCTCACACTCATATTTTCCTCTCAATTTATTTAAAATGTGCATAATTTATAAAATAATTAAAAAAAACATCACCCCCTAAATCACATAAATAAATAATGAAAATTAAGCAGGATGCTCTTGCACCATGGTCGATCCACACCCTCCCCACCAAATCTTCTAGTCTCAACATCATGATGTGGTTCCTTCTCAGCCCCCTTGGTGGTCATCTTCTCAGTGGAGCACAACTTAGTTTCCTTCGAGATGGTATCTTTTGGTGCTATATCTTTACTAGATGTACCTGCGGTGCCCGAAGTGGTAGATTTGAGGCCTATCTTCCACAAAGATGACCATGTGTCTATCACTTGGTGCACCTCCAGCTCAGTGACCCTATAAGGGAGGTTATACCACATGGGATCCTTGCATACACTGATTTTCACATTGTGCATTTTGACATGAAATTCGACAATGCACTTATATTTCTCATGTACAACATGTGACAAGCATGACATGGAATGTATCGTTGCCGCAAGTGCACCTTCAAATAGTACCCAAAAAACCTTTTTTTCCTTTATGAGTTGTGGGTTCATGGAGTCCCATAGGTTGGCGTAGCGCACTCCTTCGTACATGCCGTGCTCATGTTAGGGGAGCACCATATCCTTAGGGATCTCCCACGTTACTAGGGTAATCAACAATAATAGCCATGAATAACATAATGGTTTGCCCGCATCCTACACTTTGCGCAAATTGGCAAGGAACTCCTTGCACAGGTATTGAGACCAGTTATAGGTAACTCCCTTATCACACTGTCTTGCGATTTGGATGACGTGCGTAGGGATAACTAACGGCCGACATTCCTCATCAGCTTACAACCGTGCAAGAGACTACCCATGCACACTCTGGGGTCATCGATGCTATTGACTAGGAAGCCTCTTTGTCTCGTTCCACCTTATCCTTCTCCCATACAGTCGTAGCTACCTTCAGCTCATTACTCTTTCCTGTCACTCCTTTCATGGGATGGGGCCCCTTCATGGGAAGACCAGTGATCCTATGGATCAGCGCAGGATCAATAGGGATACAACCTTGAATCTAGAGGTAGCCATCGTGGATCAAGGCAAGAAGCTGTTGCATGACCATAATAGTGATATGGTACTTCCCTAAATAGGGGATGCGCAACAGGTTCAAGATCCCCAAGACATGTAATCCTTGCACCCAAGGCATTGACTCAACCTTGGGCATGTTTTTGTATAGTACACACTCCAAATAAATCTCAGGATCTAGATCTAGAAAGGTTTCCTCATTAGCCAAGTCATGGTCATCAAATTATGCCAGGGGTATGCTTCCATACATTTCTCCAATGAGAGGGAACTCCTGCAGAACTAGTGGCATTTGGAGATACTCCCGGAAAAAATTGACATTTTTAAGGGCGTGCACCATTGGTTTGCATGGCTTAACATAAGGCGTTATCCAAGAGAGTGATGCTACCAGCAGGGCTCCCTCTTCAGCCATCATGGGGTGCTTTGATGTATTGCGCATAGGGGAGCGTGGATGGGGCACCTGTAGAGGTGAGTGCACAATCCTGGGGGATGTGCATGGCTTAACTGAAGCCCACTTTGTGGCGATTTACATGCCCTTTTCATTGCCTTCTTATTTTCCTTTTCCTTGTCCCTTTCCTTTCCCTTGGCCGGTGTGGAAACGACCTCTTCCACTTCAAGGGTGACTTCAAAGACCTCTTTGGACCCTGGCTTAGTGGAGGCAGTCATTCGCAATGAATCGGTGGGATTAGTGGCTGTCATCCTGGCTCAAAAAAAAATTCAGGATTACTACTGGCAGAAGGGGTACCTCGCCCAGACATGCAGATTGTGCGAATGCAGTGAGTGCATAAATTACAACAAATAATAACGCATGAAATATTCAAAGAGAAAGGGAACCGATTATGACCTACGCCCTTCCTTTTATAGGCCACCATGGGTAAAAACGGTCAGATTTCCATTAAATTTTACTTACCATCAAGGAAACAGTAAAAAATCTTCCAATATCACTGCATTAAATGTCAAACACCTGCTCCATCCAATGGTAAAATTGATTTTTCTCCTAGTTTACTCTTCCAACGGCTAGTTTTTCTAGTTGCACGCTACCCCTCCGCCTCCATCACACCTTCCCACACCTCCTTACCTACGCACTACCATTGTGATCCCGTCGTACCTGCCCATGCCTTGTCCTAATAGCACGTGTAGCTCCTTTAATGCTGAGACTCCGACCATATAGTAATTTAGTAGGCACTGGGTTGTCCCTGTATGGTTTCAGATGACTTCCATTAACGTACCTAGGAAGGTAGTCTTCGCGCACCATGGCCAAATGCACTGCACCACCATCTATAATCTCTTTTGTTGTACACGGTCCAAACCAGTGCTTACAAAACTTCCCTGGGTGGCGTGCAAATTGACTGTCATAGATAAACACCAATCCTTCTTCCTTAAACACTTTCTATCAGATGTGCTAGTGATGCCACATTTTCTCACATGCCTTCTATACTTACTGATGAAAGTTAGAAATGAACCGATCTTCTTCCAAGGTGACCAGTTGCGCCAGGAGTTCTTCCATGATATTATTTTCCACCATATTTTTGAAAGCCACAATGCGCAGGTTGGGGATAATATATTCCATGTGCATGATGGCCTCTTGTCCATAGACCATCCTGAAAGGAGTCTTCCCAGTCATCTTCTTACATGTAGTCCTATAGGCCCATAGCATCAAAGGGATGTGCACCTCCAAGTCATTCCTATTGGTATTATAGACCTTAGTGAGCGCATTCTCCAAAATTTTGTTGAAAGCCTCTACTATGCCATTAGCTTGTGGGTGATATGGGGTGCTTTTCACATGGTGGATCTCAGATTATTTTGTCAAAGCTTGAATAGTTTCATAAAATAAATGCATACCTCTATCGCTCATTAAGATCTTCGGGTAGCCAAACTTGGTCAGAATATTCTCAAAGATGAAATGTGCAGTGGCATCTACAGTACAATCATTCAAAACCTTTGCCTTTTCTGATTTGGTTACATAGTCAATGGTAGTAATGATGTGATGTGTGCCAGTATTCTTTCTCAGGGGATTGATTAGTCCCACAAAGTCTATAGCCCATTCATCAAATGCTTGTAGGGTGATCTGTGGTTGCAAGGGAATTTCATCTCTATGTGAGTGCTTCCTGGTTCACTGACATGCATCACAGGCTTGACAGTATGCTTGTGCATCATTATGAAATGTGGGCCACCATAACCCTGCCCGCAGTGCTTTTTGCGCAGTGGATTTTCCTGCGTAGTGGCCTCCTGTAACTCCTCCATGGGCCTAAGCCAAGATAGCTTGTCTTTCATGTTCTAACACATACCTCTTCAATACCTCATTTGCGCCCAACTTATATAATTGACTTGCAATTATAGTGAAATCAGCTGCGTGGGCCACCAATTCTTTCTTCGGTTGTACGGAATATTCTGTAGGGGTTTTCCTAGTTGTCAAGAAGTGAGTAATGTCCAAAAAAATTTCATCAACCACCTTAATAGCGAACAATTACGCATCGGGTAATAATTCTTCCAAACTAGTTGACTCTTCCCCACTTTCAATTCGAGACAAGTGATCAGGTCCTGCGTTCAGTCTCCCGAGCTTCAAAATAATCTCAAAGTCATACTCCTGAAATAGTAGCAACCATATACAAATCTCCCCCCCCCCCAACACAGGCTTATTGACTAGGTATTAGAATCTGAATGGTCAATGAACATTTTAAAGTGTCCTCCCAACAAATAGTGCCTATATTTCTGCCAGGCATACACCATTGCCAGTCCTTCTCATTCAGTGCTAGAATAGTTGCACTTTATGCTAGAGAGTTTCCTACTAGAAAAATCAACCGAATTATTAATGTCTCCTTCTCCTAGCTGCGCTAAGACAACCACAAGAGCTATTCCTAATGCATCCATATGTACGTTAAATACTGTCGCCCAATCTAGAAATATTAGAATAGGGGCATTGACCATCTTTTCTTTCAGTGGCTGAAAACTTTTATGACACTCCTCATCCCAAAAAAAGGACACATCCTTCTTTATCAGCTTTTCCATTGGTGCAATAATTGAGGCATACCTCCGAATAAACTTCCTGTAGTAACCAGTGTGCCATAAGATGGAGCAAAATTGTTTCTAATTGGTAGGGACTTCTTAATTGATGATAACCACAATCTTGGATGGGTCCACCATCAATATTTGGTGAGAGATGATGTGCCCTAGAAAAATTCCAAAAGGTACGTAGAATATGAACTTCTTTATGTTCAATGAAATCTGGTGTTTTCTGTAGGTATCTAACATCATGTGTAGGTTCGGCACATGCTTCTTTACCAATCTAAATATTTTCCAATCATCAAAATAGACCTCCAAAAAATTATGAATGAATACTTCGAATACTGCTGCAACTTCACGTGAGAAAATGGCAGGGGTATTCTTCAATCTAAAGGGCATGAAAGTGTACTGGAAGGAGCCCCATTCGGTTGCGTATGTTGTCTTGTTGTGGTCTTCAAGTGCAATTCTAATCTAATGGTACCCTAAAAATCCATCAGTGAATGACTACACTTCTTGACCTCCCACATTATCCAATATTTCATTAGAGAATGGTGTAGGGAATTGATCATGCACATAGGCATCATTCAGTTTGTGCAAGTCTACGCAAATCCTTATCTCCACTTTGGTTTTCTTTTCTTGGAATACCATTGGGCTTACGCAATCAGACTGTTCTACTGATTCAATGATACCCGTGGCCACCATCTTATCTACCTCTTCCTTGAATTTCTACATATATTTAGGGTTCAGTTGATAGGGTCTTTTCTTGATAGGACGTGCATCTGGCTTCAAGGTGATCTTCGTAACACCCAAGTCTCCTACAATTCCCTTGAGTTTCAAGAAATTTATAGGAAATAGGTCCTGATATTTGGTCAGTAGCTTTGCAACCTTTCTAACCTTATCATCATCCCAGTAATCCCCAATCTTGGCGAACTTAGGTTGCTCCTCCGTCACAATGTTGACTTCCTTCAACTTTAATGGTTTGTTAACATCTATTGTCTGCAATATAGGTCTTGCAATTGCACGCTCTCCTTTTTATTCTAGGATTGTGATATTCCTAGGATCCTCGTCAAAGTCCTCTAATGAAAATTTTCTACATTTGACATTATCCTGCATATACGCATCCAAAGCTGGCACAACACATTCCTTTCGAGGTAAAGACTCATCAAAGAGAAGAGAATCTATATATTTCAGGGCTTTGTCCAATTTCTCCATCCCTCCAACTATGTCTAACGTGGCCATGAAATCATTTTTCATTGTTTGCCAATGGTGAGTATGTTGGTGAAGCTCTGCATCTAAATACCAGATGGTGGGGACCGACCCTAATGAATGAATAAATATATGGACCCACTCATTCCAGGTCCTCTCATTCCATATTTCCATCCACATCGCCAATTTCTTGCGCAGATCCCTACTTCTAGAAAAGAGTTCCATGGGGTGGTTTACTGGGGGTTCAAAACAAAGGATCATCATATTTCGACATCCCCCCCAGTCCTGGAAAGCCTCCTTGTGTGTTTCCCACGATCACGCAGGGTGGCGCGTATGGCCAAATCAAGTGCCCAAAATCTCCTTTCCTCAGGGACATATTTTTCAGTACTTTAAGAAATTCCTTATCACTACTTGAAACATAAAAGTAAGGAATTTATCTTACCTATGAGGAGATGCACTAGAATCTCTTTGTGATCTTCAGGAAGTGCAATGCAGATACGTCATGCAACCGGTTCTACAATTTCTTCATCTCGCCATTCGAATTTGAGAAGCATGAGCTGTCTTTTTCCCATTTTAACATGCCATCATCAGTAGGGTTGACCCAATCCTCCTCCTATGCATTTAACATGTAAATATGGTCAAGTTCCTCCTCATCACACACTGGCTCTGTATATCTTTCACCTTCAGCGGGATCTAGAGGAACTATGACCCGCGTACAATCGTTTTCAAAGATCATGCTCCTCCTTTTCAAATTGATGATACCTACCATGACAATATCCCAATCTAGTGCTAATAGTGTAGGGTACAAGTAAGCATCATCCAAAATATTGATTAACTCAAAGTATGCATATACTTTAACTCCCGCCATGTCTACCACAACCTTAGGCAGCCTTCTAAATTGAATGATATTTTGCTAGTTAGCCATCTGTAGTTGAATAGTGGACCACTCCAACTTGGGCTCTCCCATCATTTTCCAGGTTTTTTTGGGTAGGACATTGGCCTCAGATCCAAAATCCAATATGACCTGATCCATTTTGTATTCTCCAATCTTCTCTTCTTGTTCTTATAAATCTTGTTTACAAACTTAATCTCTCTTGGAGAGGATTTAATTTCGGGGAAAATATCTATCAATTCTTGGATATTCTCTATCGCCTTCTGGTTGCGCAATAACTTCATACATGCTTGAAGGAATGGCTTAACTGCTTCATCGGCCTTTGGATCCATGGCAACTTTTGATGTTGATGCTTTTGTTGTAGCAAAATCCTCTCTAGCCTCTATAAAAGTTTCCTTTTCTTTGTACAGATCTAGACATTCCTTTTTGTCAGTTTCCTTTCTGATATGTGACTCTATAGCAGCTTTCTCCACAGGTCTTCCTGTGGTCATACCACTATGTGTTCTTGCATTTACACTCAGGCCATCATTGCGTGGCTCAACTTTGACCATTTTCACATTCTGTGTAGGTGTCTACTGCTTTTCCTGCAACTTAGCCAGCAGAATGGGACATTCTTGTATTACGTGGTCAATTTTCGTATAGTACCTGCAGGAATTTTACGTAGGGTTAGGGAAATCTCGTGTGTAGTGTCCTGGATCTCAATATTTATAGCAGATGAATTTTTGTCTTCCTCGTCCTATGCCTCCTCATCTCTGCCCTCGCCTTCCCCTTTCCACAGATCCTCCTCGTCCAGAGGGAGATGCTGGTGAAGAAGTCTGAGCCTACACTCTGCACATGTTCGTATTGTCTATCATTAGTTCATATGTTCGGTAATGGTGCTCATCATGACCAACCAAGGAGAAAAATCTGCAATATTTTTTCTTCAACTCTGGCACATAGGCCCCCAGTCATTGGAAATGGTTAGTATCATGCTGGAAAACTACTCGACAATCAGTGCACCACAGGATGGGATTGTTGGGCCCTCTAACCTCCCTAGGGCGTAGTGGATTTTGACCTTCGGCCCATAGGTAATCCATAAACATAGGGCACTAATATTTTGTGTGGCCCACTTATTTGCAACAAATGCACCATACATATGCACTAGTTTCTTTACCCCGGTCTCTCCATAAATTCTAAATTTCTAAGTGCATCACCTCTAATTGGCTCTAGATCTGCAGTGCCCCAATTTGGGTATCATCCCTCGGCACAATTTCTAGCTTCATAGAAATTTCCAGGGCTTATTCTTGCGAATAAATCTTCTATTGACCCATAGGTCCACGGAGATGCGGTAATAGCATGGCGATGAACCATTACTTATGTTGCTTCTCATCGTAAACAAATTCCCCATGACTGATGAATTTCTTCAGCCGCTAATCAGCTTCCCAAACTGACTCCTTTGCTCCTTGCTTGAAGTCTTTTACCTCCACTACTAACTGGGCATAGGACTTTGGATTTTTGAATTGCTACTTCATTTCATTCTTGATATCATCGATAGTAGTGGGAGCTACGTTTTTGGCAGAGTTTTGTTTCAGATATCCCATAAACCAGTCTAGCGCTCAGCCCTCAAAATCCATGGCCAGTTGTGCTCTTTTTACATCATCGGTATTAACATTATGCGCAGCCCACACTACATCAACCACAAACCAGAAATGATCCATATCTTCATCCCCCACACCCTTAAAGGTGGGTAACTTCATGTGCGCAACCATATCGTCGACAGGTGGGGGTGGTGGTGGTGTAGGAGATGTCTAAGTCTTGCGTGGATTTGAATACGACGTAGTGAGAGGGCTACCTACAACGTTCGTAGCCTCAGTTTCTAGATTCAGCGGATCTCTGAGAGGGTTGTATGCAACTCTTTCCCCCTTTTTATTGATCATGTAATACTTCCCACTCCTCGTGGTTCTTTCAATCTCTTCGTAGTTCATTCTCTCAGTGTGGCTGCACAGAAGACCTATTTCACTCAAGATCATCTTAATCAGCAAAGGTAATGTCCCCAACAAATTTCCTCTCAAACCCTTGAAAAATATTCTCTCAGCTTCAGAGTATGACACAAACTGATCTATCGCAAATGCTGTCGCAAATCCACACAAGATAATATCAACCCATTGATCTATGGTTTGGGTGACTTTGTTATCAATTCTTTCCAACTGTAGGATTAATTCAGGGGTCCACTGCGTAACCCTATCATTCTTCCAATAGGTCTGCAACTCCGCCAATCTCAACAACCACTCCTACAACTTGTGTGCGAAGGTCACAAAGAATATATCGTGTACCTCTGTGAAGATATACTTATTCTTCCACTTTTCAGTAGACAATTTCTTACTCTTGTTTTCTTTTAGGGAAAACTCCTGGATTTGTTTTTCGAACCACTCTTCGATTTCAAATTTTTTAGGATTCCACAAACCCTGACTCATCACCTTGTCTCTCTCTCAAAATTCTCATGTTCCTGGAAACAAAACCATTTGTTGGTTTGAGGGGTCTTGATCCAGGCTCAGACTTGAGGTTAACCACCAAAACCCTGTACTACTAGCCCTTTCGGCAATGGACTTCTTGCGCAGGTCAAGGTCTCACCCAAAGTAGTATGGGAGGGTGTTGGAACCAAGTTTCCGCACCCTAGGAGAGAGAGATTTAATGAAGGGGGCACCATTAGATCTAAACATGCTTGCACTGAGAAAGCCCTAACTAGAAACCCTTAACAATATGTGTAACAGAACATCTTGCGCAACCCATAAATCATAATATAATAACTTAACAGAATCAATGTATGTCAGATCTATGCATTCATTGTTCTTCTACTCATATATTACAGGTATGCACCTAATCTATAATTAGCAGTTACGTATTGCAAAGACAACATAGGAATAATATGGAATTAACACGTAGCAAAATCCATAACAGAACACGGAGATATTCAATTATCAGCAAAACTTCTTCTAATTCATTAATACTTCATATTCTTCTTATAGACTCTTCTACATACCCGCGCACACAGCCAGCGGGGTCCACACACAGCAGGACTAGGGTCTCCGTGCACACAGCCAGCAGGAGCCCTTACCCAGAAAAATCTATACAAAATTATCATAGATCCAATATTATCATTCAAACTTATCCAAACTTACCTCTAGACTCGATATATTCATCTATTTATACTATTTTAGCCTGCGCTACTCTATGGTCTGAAAACCATGGTTTACAGCCCCTTGGTCTACCCTTTGACATATTACAATTCAATATGGGATTTGAACCGCACCAAAGCCCCCACGCCAGACTAAACTATTACAAAATTATATTAAAATTGCATTAAGAGGACCCCGCTCCAACAACCATTTTTGGAGTAAAAAGGTCAAAAGATTAAAAAATAATAAAACAATAAATTTTTTTTTTCAACTCGTATTTTAAACTTATCTCCCTAAGGGTTTACTCCAATTTTGATTAAGATTAATTGTGGATGAAAAAATAATTTCTGATCCAAGGAGTACCCATGTTGCATACATTTGATGGACCTTGCTACACGAAAAATGAGAAATACATGAGAAAATGTGATTGTGATTTTTTCATGTACTTCTCATTTTTCATGTAGCAAGGTCCATTAAAAGTATGTCACATGGGTACTCATGCGATGAGGAATCAAATTATGCATCCAATGAGTATTTCTGCTTGAATTTTGAGTAAACGCATAGGAAGATAAGTTGAAAATATGAGTTGAAAAAATAATGCTTTCTTTTTTGCCTCTAGAATTTGATAATGTAATATAATAATATTTTATTATATCTAAAATTATTTTATAATTTCCTTAGGAGGCCCATTATATACCTTAAAATTCCCCTAATTTCAGCACACCTACAATTTTTTTTTTTTTGTAGACCAAAAAATGCATAACATCATAACTTTGTCAGACGACATCGAATTGAGGTGATTCAAGTGTTGTTGGAATCAGGTTGAAGAAACTAAGACTTGAGGCTCATTTAAAAATATTATGGGAACTTTCATTTTCAAGAAAAAATTCGATCTCCAACTCATACCTCCCCACTAGGATCTTTTGGACTCCAAACTTTATCTTCTCCTAGAAAACAAAATGAGGAAAAAAAACTCAAAAGTTTTCAAATATCAATCCTGAATGTTTTTTTTTCAATTGGTGCCTTCAAGCTCCAATCAAGTTACACCGCCTATCCTTTATGTGAATTCCTCACCTTCATGTCAAGAATCGAGCCACAATTCTTGAAACTATGTAGGGATAAAAACATTGATGGATGTAATCTGAACATTCTCTCCAAACCCATATCTCAGGCTCCAACAACTTCATCTTGAAGTTCCCTTGTTGAAGAAAAACTTAAATTTCCATCTTGAAAATAAGAAGCAATTTAATTCTTTCCATGCACTGATTCAAATTTTCTTTACTATCCTAAAACTGTGCTTGTACACAAAAGTACTCTTGCTGAAATAATTAAATGACAGAATTGGCTTTGTTCACAATAAACATAGTAATTTCTTGTACAATATTTATCAAATATTTCATTCACAACAAGCTTCATCTTGAACACTTGTATTAATGAATACAAAAAGCAACTCTAGAAAAAATAGATAACATACATATATGCTCAACCCAAAAATTCCTCTAACAATTTGACTCATAAACAAGCCAACATAACATGACATGTCAATGAAAATCATACTTGTTGCAAATAGTGATTATTCTTTTTTCATTTTAAAAAGTACCCAAAACCAGGTAAGATAAAATGTATTTACAATTTACAAAGCAACAAACAATACAAATAGTCTACCCAATCTTTCCCTCTCCTAGGCTTATGGGTTCTCTTTCTACATCTATTCTTCTTTGAAGGTTTCCTTAGGAAATATTCCAGTATCCTCTTTTCCACCTCTTTATTTCATTGCATTGGGTTGCATAACACTTTTATCTTTCTTGGGATGAAGTTCTGGATGAAGTTTCCAACACTTTTCATTCCCATGCTTGTGCATGTTACAATGGGTACAAAAGTACTTTTGATTTCCCATCGGCAAGGAAGTCTTCAAACTTAAGGGAGGTTCTTCATGATTGATGCCAAGAATTTGTTCCATTATTTTGACCATCACTTTCATTTCTCATAAGCAGCCACACAATGATCAACTACATCACAAAATGTGCAATGATACATGTCCCACAAATAATAAAAATTACCAACATTTTGAAAATTACCATGACATATATACCTTCCCATTGGGTTGCAACTTTTACTTTGTGGAATGGATGATGATATGCAAAGTCCTTTGTATAATTCATCTCTCTTCGGAGACAAATTTCCATTATCACTACCATCTTGGTGTGATATATCATCATATAATGATTTCTTTCCCTCAAATAGTTTAGAACAATATCCAAACCATTTATGACCATATGCCAATCCTTGATATCTTGGTCTCTCTTTCACCATGACAGGATTAGAGATTCCTTGGCCATTGATTCCAATGCCTCCTTTATAACCCATCCAAGCAAGCAACTTCATACCAATGCCATTAGTATGTTGTTCAAAGCATGCAAAAGATGTGTTATTAATAAAAACTAAAGGATTTGAACTAGATATTTTTATTACCTCCTTATATTTTCCACACATATTTTCTGTTCTGAAACCAGCTCCAAAAAGAGAAGAAAAGAGATATCAACGCCTTAGAAATAAGCCACTTCGAGGGGGCATCCTCCAATGCATTGCATGAATGAAAAATTCTTGGATGATTAAAATTATAAAACCTCCTTTCTATATATAGGAGTCCATGGGGCCACAATGTAATCCTAGCCGACCTAACAATAATAATTTAAGGGCATAATAATAACAGTATGGGGGTTAGAAGGGTACAATAATAACAATAAGGGGGTTACACTAACAACAATAAGGGACTATAATAGTAATATAGGGACCTAACATTCTCGTCTCCTTCAAAAAAGTGTTGTCCTCAACGCTTGAGTAGCTCTGGGTGCTTCTGTATAAAATTCTCATCCTCCCATGTAGAATCTATTAGTGTCAGTCTAGTCATACTGCCATCAGTGATCAAAACTGCTCTTTTGCACTTTCATATTAGGAATCCCATACCAATAAATTTCACCATTCTGCTAGGTCATGGATTCATTGATGGTAGTGATTTTTCATCGATTTTCCCTCATGTGAAACTTGCTAATTATCCTTTCTATGGTCTTTAGTCATGAGTTACTTTCACTTTTTGAGTCATGTCAATAGGTCATAGGATGGGTCTCATTAGGTCCTAGGAATCTCACCACGGTCAAATTAATGAGTCAAGTGTCAATAAATATCAACAAGGTCGTGAGGAAGTCAATAAACTCAAAGTCACAGCACCTGGTGTTAGAAAATTATATATTATGGAGTAATGCAACACATAAAATATGCAAAAAATACAAGCACACAAAACACATAAAACCAGAGAGACACAAATATACGTGGTTCACCCAGTTTGGGCTACGTCCACCCCAAACAGCTAGTCCTTCCTTTCTATTATCTAGCAAAAATTGAAGAGACAAAACCTACAGCAGATCCGTTGTAATATCCTCTGTTCTCTCTCACAGTCTCCCTATCTATTTCTCGCTCTAAGAATACACACGTAATAAAAAGCTGCAATACAATACCCTCATATATAAAAGGGGGTTGCCTTCTAGGGAAAAAAACCCTAAACTAAACATAACTTCTACTGTCAGATCATCCGCCTATGAACGGCCCAGATTGACTAGAAATTACTATACTTTTAAAAGGAAATTTTACATCTATTTTTAGCTTCGGGGGCGCTGCCCCCAAAACCCCACGGGGGTCTCACGAAAAAGTGTTGTCGCCCCTGGACTCCCCACAGAAGGGTTAATTATGGGCATTGTTTCCACCCCTTTTAAGGTACAGGGGTCCAATGCTATGATACAAAGTAAACAAGATAATTAGGCTCCACACCCAACAATCTCCCACTTGGAGACTGATTGTAGCAACTCCACCGTTGCTTCATTTGCTGGACAATGACTCCTTTTTGGACCTGGTTGTTTCTCATCTTCATCGTCATCCTTGAAGACCAATTGAAACTGAGCATGTTCTCAGTTTCTCCCTGGTTACAACTTTTGTTAGCATATCTGCAGGATTCTGGCTAGTGTGTATCTTTTCCAACTTCAACTCTCCATCTTCCAATACTGACCGTATGAAATGGTACTTGAGATGTATGTGTTTAGTCCTGGAATGAAATGTTGAGTTCTTTGCAAGATGAATGGCACTTTGGCTATCACTATATAACGTTCCCATATCATGCTTCTTACCCAATTCATCCATAAACCTTTGTAACCAAATTATTTCTTTACTAGCCTCTGTAGCAGCAACATACTCTGCTTCTGTTGTTGAAAGTGAAACAACACTTTGGATTTTTGAAACCCAACTGACAGTTGTTCCACCTACAGTAAATACATATCCTGTAGTGCTCCTCCTGTTATCTCTGTCACCTGCCATATCTGCATCAACATATCCCTGTAGAGAAATGTTTGAACCACCAAAGCATAATGCTTGATTTGTGGTACCTCTCAAATATCTGAGAATCCATTTTACTGCCATCCAATGTTATTTTCTTGGATTATTCATGTACCTGCTTACAACTCCCACTGCATGTGCAATATCAGGCCTTGTGCAGACCATTGCATACATTAAGCTTCCAACTGCTGATGCATATGGAACTTTAGACATATAAGCTATGTCTTCTTGGGTCTTGGGGCACATCTCCTTACTATGTTTGAAATGGCTAGCAAAAGGTGTACTAACTAGTTTTTCATTCTGCATATTAAATCTTTTCAACACCTTTTCTATGTACTCATTCTGAGACAGTGTTAATTTGCGATTTTTCCTGTCTCTAGCTATCCTCATACCAAGGATTTGTTTTGCAGCTCCCAAATCCTTCATTGCAAATGAATTTGCCAATTTTCTTTTGAGCACATTTATTTCCTACATGTTAGACCCTACAACAAGCATGTCATCTACATACAATAACAATATAATATAGCTTCCATCATTTTTCCTTTTCAGATAAACACAATGATCAGAGTGACATCTAGTATAACCTTGTTCAGACATAAACTTGTCAAATTTTAGATACCACTATCTTGGAGCCTATTTTAATCCATACAAGCTCTTCTTTAGCCTACACACTAATTTTTTTTTCCCTTTGACCTCATATCCTTCTGGTTGCTCCATATAGATCTCTTCCTCCAGATCTCCATGGAGAAACGTTGTCTTTACATCTAACTATTCAAGATGTAAATCTTCCGCTGCTACAAGACTTAAAATAGTTCTGATTGAAGTCATTTTAACAACAGGAGAAAATATTTCATCAAAATCAATACCTTTCTTTTGTGCAAACCCCTTCACCACAAGTCTAGCTTTGTGCCTCTGTTTTCCTCCATCTTCTTCCTTCAGCCTGTAAACCCATTTATTCTGCAATGTAGTTTTACCTGCAGGCAACTTGACTAAGTCCCAAGTATGGTTATGCATTAAGGAGTCCATCTCTTCTTCCATGGCTAGCTCCCACTTCTTCCTGCTTTCAACCTGCATTGCTTCTTCATAACATTCAGGTTCACCAGAATCAGTCAACAATAAATAATATAATGAAGGAGAGTATGGTTCAGGGGGTCTACTTATCCTGGTAGATCTTCTAACACCACTTTCAGGTGTTTGAGGTGCCTATTGTTGTTGTGGTGGTTGTTGCTGATGTGGTTGTTGATTATTATCATTTTCAGGCACCTTTACTTTTTCAGTTATCTCATCAAGAACTGTGTATTCCTTGCTTTCTTTTTCCTGTTTCTTTTCCTGCAACTGATTCTTATACAAGAAATTTTCATTGAATATTACATCTCTGCTCCTAATGATTTTGTGATTTTCATAATCATATAAGCGATAACCAAAATCATTAACACCATATCCAATAAAGGTACATTTCTTTGATTTTTCCTCAAGCTTTGTTCTATTTTCTTTATTAATATGGACAAAGGCCTCATAGCCAAAAGGCTTTAAAAAAGAGTATTTTACCTTTTTACCTGTCCATGCTTCCTCTGGAATACCACCATCCAAGGAACTTGAAGGCCCTCTGTTTATTAGATAAACAAAAATATCTACAACATCTGCCCAAAATTGTAAAGGCAATCCTGCATGCAATCTCATGCACCTTGCACGCTCCATGATTGTTCTGTTCATCCTTTCTGACACACCATTTTCTTGTGGTGTTCTTGGAATTGTCTTCTCTCTGCGAATTCCATGCTCTGAACAGTACCTATCAAACTCTTTGCTGCAATATTCACCTCCATTGTTTGATCTGAGACACTTCAACTTCTTTCCTGTCTCAATCTCAACCAAAGCTTTCCATTTCTTGAAAGTATCAAATACATCAGATTTATTTTGAATACAATAAATCCATGTTTTTCTAGTTGCATCATCAATAAAAGTAACATAATAATGAGAGCCACCGAGAGATGATACCTGAGTAGGTCTGCATACATCTGTATGCACAAGCTCCAATTTTTCACTCTTCTTTTCTTTCCCAACTATGAGAAATCTAACTCTCTTTTGTTTTCCATAAATGCAATTTTCATAGAAATCCAAATCAACATTCTTCAAACCTGGAAACAAATTTCTTGAGTGAAGAATCTTCATTCCCTTCTCACTCATGTGTCCGAGCCTATGATGCCATAATCCTGCATCTGCTCCTTTGGAATTTAAAGCATTAACAGAGTTAGAAATACCATTGCATAAATACAATGTACCAACCTTTTCACCTTTTGCTATTACCAGCGCTCCTTTGGTGACCTTCCAAGTTTTATTTGTGAAAGTTGTCACACAACCTTCACTGCCTAACTGCCCTGTTGAAATCAGATTTTTCTTCAGATCTGGAACATGCCTTACCTCCTTTAGTAGCCATTGGTTTCCATTCTATTTTTTTACAATAACTTTACCCATTCCAAAAATTTTACAGGGTTTATCATCACCCAAACGAACTTGTCCAAAATCTCCTTGAACATAGTCATGAAAATATTTCTTATCAGGTGTGGCATGGAATGAAGCCCCTGAGTCTACAACCCAAGAATCAATAACATTTTCGAAAGAAAGAATCAAAGCATCTTGTAACACATCACCTGTCACATTTGCTTCATGATTGTTTTCTTGCTGTGTGTCTCCTTCTTTTCCCTTCCGAGATCTACAATATTTCTTTAGGTGTCCTTTCTTTCCGCAATTCCAGCACACTATCCCCGATCTGGACTTGGATCTGCCTTTCCTTGATTTACTGTGATATCCCGAGCTCTTTCCTCTTTCCATTCTTCTTCCCCTAGACTCTGCACTCAAAGCATTACCTGATGTCTCACCGGAGCTTTTCCATCGCATTTCCTCACTAAGGATAGCACCAACAACATCATCAAACTTAAAAGTACTAGATCCAGAGACAGAGTTACTAATGGCCATTACTAAACCATTCCAACTCTCTGGAAATGAGCACAAGAATAACAGAGCTCTAACTTCATCATCAAAGTTTACCCCTACAGAACTTAAGCGAAATTTGGTATTTATTATTAAAATCATTTTTAAAGTAATTCTTGCCATGATCCAAGTGCCAGAGCATCTTCATATTAAATAATCATTTCATAAGAAATACCTTGTTTGAGGATGACGGTTTTTCATATAGTTTTGCCAACGTATCCATCAAACCCTTTGTTGTTGTTTCCTTCGAAATATTGAAGGCGACTGATGCCGCAAGGCACAACTGTACTGTTCCAAGTGCCTTTCTATGGAGAATGTTCCATTCCGCATCTATCATGGCCACCGGCTTCTTTGTTTTTCCGCTCAATGGTAGGTACAGATCTTTCTGATAAAAATAATGTTCCATCTGCATCTTCCACAACAAGAAGTTTTGGCCATTAAATTTCTCGACCCTAAATTAACCATCTTTCGCCATTGCTCCCACTCAAACCAGGAACCCTTCTTTCCTGCGAGTTTATCAGCCAAATAGAGCTTCGGCTCTGATACCAGTTAGAAAATTATATATTATGGAGTAATGCAACACATAAAATATGTGAAAAATACAAGGACACAAAACACATAAAACCAGAGAGACACAGATATACGTGGTTCACCCATTTTGGGCCACGTCCACCCCGAACAGCCTATCCTTCCTTTCTATTATCCAACAAAAATTGAAGAGACAAAACCTACAGTAGATCCGTTATAATATCCTCTATTCTTTCTCACAGTCTCCCTATCTGTTTCTCGCTCTGAGAATACACATGTAATACACAACCGCAATACAATACCCTCATATATACAAGGGGGTTGCCTTATAGGGAAAAGAACCCTAAACTAAACATAAATTCTACCATCAGATCATCCGCCTATGAACGACCCAGATTGACTAGAAATTACTATACTTTTATAAGGAAATTTTACATATTTTTTTAGCTTCGGGGGCGCTGCCCTCGAAACCCCCCGCTAGGGGGGGGGCTCCAAAAAGCGCTGTCGTCCCCCCTGGACCCCCCATGGCAGCAATTAATTACGGGAGGCCTTACCGCCCCTTTTAAGGTACAGGTGTCCAATGTTGTGATACGAAGTAAACAAGATAATCAGGTTCCACACCCAACACCTGGAAAGATCAAAGAAATATTTCATTTAGTTTGATGTAATTTTCACCTCAAAACCATGTTTTGAGGTGAAAACATGATACTTTTCTTTTATTATCATTCATTATGTAATTTTATGTCAGCATAGGTAATAAGTCACATTTCGGAAGCTGCCATCTCCAAAAAGTACCTTTCCTTTCAGAGAGATTTTCCACAACATTTTTAGTTTAGAATCATCTTCCAAGTAGATCCATCAGAAAGAGCCTGGAAAGAGCTTTCCAATGGTATACTACACTCTCAAAACTGACTTCTGGATTGAAATTTATGCCTAAGTGAAGTAAAAAGTCCCCTATACCCTTAAATAATCCCTTTTCCCACCTTTCCCCAAATTTTATTTTATTAAAGTTTTATATTTTCTTTAATAAACCCCTTCCCCCCCCCCTCCGATTACAAAATCGCATTATTAAATATTTTAAATAAATATGCGATTTATTTATTAACCAGTTCCTCTCATGCCCTTGAAACTTTATAATAAAATCAAAGTTTCATATTATAAAACCCCCCCCTGCCGTTCCAAACCACTTCCCCACCATAATTTGAAACCTTATAATAAAAATTAAAGGTTTATATTATATAAACCTTGCCGACCCAAGTCCTTTCCCTTTAAAATCGCAATCGGAACATTTAAACCGTATGCCCCGATCGACCCTTTCCAAATTCTCCGATGCGATGGTATTGACCCCTCCCGATGATATTTTGGCCGTCGATCTATCCGCTCGATCGAATGGCCCATACCCAATCAGCGCCTCTTGAATCACTCCCCTCTGATTAAACTCCCTCCCGATGGAAAATACCGATTGTAAACCTCTAATGTGCATCCTAACCATCGATCTAATCATTAATCCGACGACTCTTATTCCATCTCTGGTTCCCATTGGCGATTTCTTTTTGTGCTATATGTTTCAATCTCCGCTCTCTCCTGATGCCGATTGACTTTTGGGCCCACCATTTAAATCCTCCGCCCGTTCATAATGTAATAAACCTTTGCCTTTGTTAAACTCAAATCTTGTTTATTTTGTTTATTACAAAGGCCATTTTCTTACCGCATCGGAAGTATGTTATTATGTTATACTCCACTCCCAACTCCCGATTCCGACTGCAATTGTATCCCCGGGGTCCCACCTTGCCAGCCCTCTGCTCCTTGATATAAAATCACCTTTTCCATTTGTAAAAGTTCCAAAAATGTTTTTGTTCATTTTTCACTATCCCTTTGGCTTATTCCATTATTACATCGGGCCTTGCTCATCACATCAGAAGTTTTTTCCCATCACCATTCCTCTGATCCCGATTGTGATGATACCATCGCCATGCACATTTTTCAAATGTTTTATTTTATATTGTATCTCCCTTCCTCCATCCATTTCCGATTGCGATTATAATGAGGGTCCTGCCTCCCTTCATTTTTTCCCATTCAAAAAATTATTTTTTCCCTTCACAAAGGTATATAATTTCATTATATTTTATTTCGATAGCATTTTATTAAAGTCAATTTTATTCAAATGAATAATGGAAAGCAACAGTCATCTTTCCGCAAGCTAAAATAAAAAAAATATTTCTACAGTAGCATAAAGATAGGGATTAGCTCCTCAAATTGCCTATTTATCATTCAACAACGAAATTGTGAATCTGCCCAAGTAATCAAATGTACTATTGTTCCTTCTTTGGGGCAGATTGTTGGATTTATTTTCTATGATTAGTTTTCATCTCTTCAACTGTTAGAACAACTCCCTTTTTCTGTGGATCTATGTTCCCACATTTCAGCCTATTTATTGTAATTGTAAATCATTTGTAAAGAAGTCTATAAATTAGAAGTAGGGGAATAGTGTGGAATTGATGCAGCTCTGATTTGTGGGATCCATGTGGTATGAGATTTAGCATTTGTTTCTTTCCTTTGTTTCATATGTAAATTGTTATGTTTCACCTCCCATCCATAAACACTTCCTTTTGAACGCTTTCAAGATAGAAAGGTAGAATCCATTTTATATGCTCTGCCTTGGGAAATCATTCATACTCTATATTTTTCTTCTGTTTGAAAAAGATCCACTTATTGTACCCTTTTCAGCTCCTCACCAGTCTTTCCATTTCATCCTTAGTTAACATTAATTAATAAAATTTTCTGCCTATCCTGCCCCATCAAATACCCTGTATCCTGATTTAATTCCCCAGTTTCATACTGTCCCATTTTGTCCCACACATCCCTGAAAAATTCATTTCATTTTATAAAACCTTCTTTCCCATCATTATACCTAACTTAATATCAAATCATTATTGCATTTTATTGAATATCCTTTCATGAAAAGAGCCCTCTCTTGACCTTGTAGGGCTAGCTACAAGGCTGAGAATGGTTTAGTTGTTACCTTGTTTTGCCCTTTTTCAGCTTGGGGTCTAGATGAGGTGCTAACATCTCTGGCGACCATACTGGGGAGCCAATCTGACTGTCTGTGAGCTTATATTCTCAGTGCTCATTGAATGTGTTTATTCTATTTGAAGAACAAATGATATTCAAGCCCTATGTGAATAAAGAATATTCAAAACTTTGGTCAAAGGTTAAACTTTGGTTACATTGAACGCGACCAACCTTCAAAAAATCTCTGTTATCAAAGTAAAAGGCTTTATTCTTTACCGGCGGAGTAATATTAAGTGGGACCTAGCCATTGAGGTTAACGCCAATAGTTAATTCTTAAACCACAGTTAAAGCGTAGTTGATTTACCGCCAGTAGGTTTCAGAAACCATACCGCCTATATCGCGCCGTTTTTGGCCCAGAGGAAAACCACTTCAAAAAAAAAACACGATCCAGTAATTTTTGGGCACGTCATCACCCAAAAACCACCCATATCGCGCAACTCTCAGTTTTTAAACTTCGGCCTTTAAAAAAACGTGATATTCACGAGAAGCGTCCGATCTGGAGAGCCTTAGATCTTGTGGCAATCGCGCGCTGAAAAGCACAGGCGACAATCGAGGTACGATATGGAGGATTTGCATTATTATATGTTTATTTTATTTATAAAAATGTGAATAGTGGATGTGTGGGCCCCCTCGAATGAAATATGTGTCGCGCTAGTAGCATAAATGTGTTCTATAGTATAAAGTTCAAAGTTTGGTGTTTTTAAAGGATCGCATCGTTGTTATATCATTTTGATATTACGACTGGATAAAGTCGCTTAAATTTTTTTTGAGTGTATCATATATTTTCTTGAGAAGGTTTGAAATATCATTACAAAGCGAGTATTGTTAAAGTGTTTCAGAAGGGAATATAACTATAGCCACTTATTCTTCAGTCATGATATTTTTATGCTATCAAAGTATAAAGTCAGATCACCCCGGTAAAATTTCTTGTAAATTCCTCGGTTCTAGAAAATGATTTTCAGAGTCTGTTAGGCTGAAACATAATTTTTGTACAGTAGAAATTACACACAATGGCTTCAAGAAGATACACAAGGGCTAATATAGATCCAAATCCTCCCCCTGTGTTTGAAAATCCAAATCTTATCCCAATAATTGTCAAAAGACAAGAAGGAGCAATAAGTCCCAGACCTATCTTCAGATCCCATACTTGGCCTAGCAAGTGGTTTTTTGTAGAGGATCTTTCTTTTGATGAGAGTTTTGAACTTTCTCTATTTAGAAATAAGTCTGAAACTGCACTTGATGACACAGTTTTAGATCCAAAATTCCTTGTAGATATTCAAGTTCAAAGAGAAAATTCCTCAATTGATGATTATATTTTGAATTCTCCTCATTCATCTATCACTGTAACTAATATCCCTGAGCCTTTAGAATCATCAAGAACAACATTTCCTCCTCCTAATTCATCAGCATTCCCATCAATTAATTCTCAGCTTTCATCTCCTCCAACAACACCTCCCTTGAATCCTTGTACTACAAACACTGTTGTAAATCCTTCTACAGTCATGGCTGCCTGGTATGAATCACTAGTTTTACCTCAGGTTCTTAATGATATGCTTGCTAACTATTAGAGTAAAATTCCAATATTTGATGCCAGAAGCACGATGATAAAATGAATGACTTTTTGATCTACATGAGGTAGAGGCAGAGAATGTAACTACCAGGTTGTTTGTTCAAAGCTTCGAAGGAGAAGTTAGAAAGTGGTTCAGAGCCTTACCAGCAGGCTCTATTCACACTTTACAGGAATTACACACATAGTTTTTAGATCGGTGGGAAATAAAGAAAAACCCACTACACATTTTTTCTAAGTATGAGAATATTAAAAGAAATGTGGGTGAAACTGTTCAGGACTATTTTTTAAGATTCAATGCTATATATAATTCTATTCCAGCTAACTTGAAACCTCCTATGGGATTAGCCTTGCTGAAATTTTCAGATGGTTTCGATGCTGATATGGCATATCAGCTGCGTGAGAGAGATCCCACTACCCTGGAAGACATGCAGAAGATAGCGGTAAGTGTGGAGGCGAATCTGCTAGCTAAAAGAGCTCGAACCAGAGCGGAAAAGAGAGTCACGGTGAAAGAGGAAGCCTCTCCTTTAGACAGAAAAATGGACACGCTGATCCGAACAGTTGAAAATATGGTTGATCGATTGACCATTACAGATAGACCTGAACCTCAAATAAGAAATCTGAATTTCAGAGGGTAGCAGCCACAATTCAGAATTAAACAGAGAGAACAGACAACCCAGGACCAAGCAGCGCCACCACAGCAGCAGATTAAAACACCATTGCAGCAGAACTACGTGCGAGGAATAGAGACAGATGAGGATGATGATCCTCTGTTTGAAGCCAATCATTTTTTCACAGCTGATGGTGCGCCAATTTTCCTCATAGAATACGAAGAATACATAGTGGCAACTCCAGACATTCAGAAGGATGAAGATTTCATTTTGGCTAATGATGCAGTGTTGGAAGAAGAGTCTGATGACTACTAGAGAGGGTACATGAATTCTTTATCGGCCCAACAAAAGAAAGATTATTTGAGGAACAGAGATGTTACGATCAGTCCCATCCAAAAGAGAAAAGAGCTCCAAATGAAGAACAATGCACAGAAGCAAGGGAAAGAATTGGCCAACCCTTCCTCCAGCAAAGCACCTTTGGCAATTAACACTGCAGTTGAAAAGAACTAGCAAAGTGAAACAAAGGAGCAAACAGAGAAGAAAGACCCTCCCATTAAAGAGGTAGAAAAATCTCCTTCCTTTAATTTGGAGAATGAAATTTCTAAGCTGAAAGTGTTTATGCCATTGACTGAGTTGGTAAAGAATAGTGCTTATAAAAGTCAGGTGTCTAGAATCTTGCAAATAGACTCTGTTTCAGATATGGTCAATGTATAATATGATTACCCTGAACTCATCTTTGGTCTAGCCTCAGAAGATCAATCTGAAGAAAACAAAGTCCCTCCCTTTTACTTGAGTATTAGGTTGCATGAGTTCATCTTGCAAAATGCTATGTTGGACTCCGGAGCCTCACATAATTTGATGCCCAAAGCTGTCATGGAGAAGTTACGCCTTGATATTACTCTAAAATACCATGATTTATATTCCTTTGACTCAAGTAGGGTCCATTGTATTGGTCTTATCAAAGACTTGGTAGTGTCTTTAGATCAAATCTCAGCCAAAAATGTCTTGATGGATGTAATGGTTGTCGATGTCCCACCTAGGTTTGGAATGCTTCTATCTAGGTCTTGGGGTGCAAAACTTAAGGGAACCATGCAGCTTGAATTCTCTTATGCCACCATTGCTATGTTTGGCCAGTTAAGAAAGCTATATAGGGGAAAAAAAATGAAATGTATGATTACTAGCAAATACAAGCCAGTAAATCATCCCATTAATGTTGTCCACGCAGATTTAGAGTCTTTTGTGTTATATTCAGATGGTGGTTTGAATGATGAAAATGTTCAGTTGGTGCAAGTAGATGAAATACTTGAAATTTTAGAGAACTTTAGAGAAGTCCTCAAATAGGAAAAAAACAAAACAGCAAGCACTTCTGAGTCTCCTGCCTGCCACCAGAAAAAAGACAGTGAACAACCAGAAATCAGCCAAGGTAAAGAAGAGAAAGAAACAAAATTTCAGCATCTACAAGAAGAAGAAGAAGCACTGTGGAGCATGGATTTTGATGGAGCTATTGGTAAATATGGAGTTAGTATTTGAATATGGATTCGGAGCCCTGTTTTCTAGCTTGAAAAGGTTCCTAGTAATGTTAGAGTATGTGCTTATATGTTGGCTTTTGACTGCTCTAACAATGATTCAGAGTATGAGGCTTTGATTGGAGGTCTACAAATTTTGAAGAAGTTGAATGCAAAGAGGATTTTTTTATATGGAGATTCAGAGCTGATAATAAAACAGGTTAAAGTAGAGTACCAAGAAAATCATCTGAGATTGAGGACATACAGAAATGCAGTCCTGGACATCTTGAAGACATTTCCTGAGTACACTTTGACAACAGTGCCCAGGATGCAGAATATTATTACTGATTCTCTTTCCACTACTACAAGCAACTTGAAGATCTGGATGAACTCCAGCAATAAGTTTGAGATTTATGTCAAACATGGACCCGTTGTTCCAAACAATTTAAGGTATTGGCAAGTGTTTTGGGATGATAATGAGATTAATGCTTTCTTGCAGAGTGATGGAAAATTTAAAGATACTCAAATAGAAGGTGAGTATGAGGTTGATGATCAAGAATTGGAAGCAAATCAAATGGAAATATTGCAGCTGAAAGATAATATAATTCCTAGAGGTCTCATACTTCTAGAAGAGCTTTTTGATGAGGACGATGTTGCAAAGAAACCAAGCTGGGTGCCTACTGAGAAAGGAGTTGAAGATTTGAATCTTGGAAGAAATGACAAGCCCAAGTTTGTGAAGTTTTCAAAGGCATTATCCCCTGAGGTAAAGGAAAATATGTTAATTTTATTTCTGAATTTTCTGATGTGTTTGCATGGGACTATTAAAATTTGAAGGTGTATGATAGGAACATAATCCAGCATGATATTCCCATCAATCTGGATCATAAACCATTTAGATAGAAGCTGAGAAGAATCAATCTGAAGCTGCTGCCATCCATTGAAAAAGAGGTAAACAGATTGTACAAATCTGGTATCATTGTTCCCATTAGATTTTCTGACTGGATTTCAAATTTGGTCCCGGTGCGTAAGAAGACAGGAGAGATAAGATTGTGCATAGATTTTTGGAATTTGAATAAGGCATCCTTAAAGGATAATTATCCACTTACGAATATGGACCATATCCTACAGAGAGTATTTGGAGCATCTAGGATGTCACTACTTGATGGCTACTCAGGCTACAACCAAATCTTGGTGCATGAGAAGGACCAAGACAAAACTGCCTTCACAACACCCTGGGGAACCTTCCAATATGCTAAAATGCCATTTGGACTGAACAACGCTGGAGCCACTTTCCAGTGAGAAATAGACGTTGCTTTTGCCAATGAAAAAGATGTTTTTCTTGTTGTTTGTTTGGATGATTTCACAGTGTTTTCAGGTTCAGATGATGAGCATTTGCACCATTTGAGAGTTGTTTTTCAGCGATGCAGAAAGTTTGGGATTTCTCTTAATCCAAAGAAGAGTCTCTTTGCCATGGATGAAGGCAAGTTTTTGGGGCATATCATCTCTAAAGATGGTATCCGCATTGATCCATCTAGAGTGGAAGCAATTCAACACATAGATCTTCCACAAAACAAAAGGGAGATTCAGGCCTTTAATGGTAAGATGAACTTCTTATGCAGATTTATACCCAATCTGGCTGAACATCTAAGAGAAATGACTAATATGTTGAAGAAGGATATCACTATCAAGTGGAGTGAAGAAGCTATCAATTCATTAAATCTGGTAAAGTTTTCTTTGGCCAATGCCCCAGTCATGATTAGTCCCGACTATACTCAAGATTTTATTATTTTTTCATTTGCATCGGAGCATACTATGGCTATTGTTTTAATGCAAAAGAGAGATTAGGTTGAAAATCCAATTTCCTTTTTCAGTACAACTATTATAGATGTTGCTTTAAGGTATAATATTATTGAAAAACAACCATTGTCTCTTCTAAAGGCATTAAAATATTTTCGGGTCTATATTATGCATTCACATACTATAACATATGTCCCTAATGAAGCAGTGAAGGATGTGTTGATGCAAACTGATCCAGAAGGTCGAAGAGGTAAATGGATAGCAATTATGTTGGAGTATGACTTGGAAATCAAGCCCACGAAGTTGATCAAAGGCCAAGGCTTGGCGAAATTGATGGCCCAATCAAATTTGCGTGCCCTAGATATAAACCTCATAACAACAATGTCTGAGGATGATGATGAAGGTTTTCTTGTTCCCATTTCAGATATTTTTACACAATCTCCTTGGTATTCAGATATTTTTTATGTTATTCATCATCTGTCACCTCCTCCAGGAATGTCTAAGAGTAAAGGTAGATATCTGAAACTTAAATCTACAAAATACTACATTTTAAACAGTGCTCTATATTGGAAAGATCCAAGAGGCGTTCTGCTCAATTTTTTGGTTGAAGAAGAAGCTCAAAAGGTAATGCATGATTTCCACAAAGATGATTGTGGCAGTCATTTGTTTTGGAAGACTATAGCTAACAAGGTATTAAGAGCAGGATATTATTGGCCCACATTATTTTCTTATTTATATAAAATGGTGATGAATTGTCATGAATGCCAAATTTTCCAAGGGAAGAAGAAATTGCTTCCTCTTCCTTTGAAACCACTTTCAATGAACGCGCCCTTTCAGAAGTGGGGACTCGATTTCATAGGGGAAATACATCCAGCATCATCCGCGCAACATCGATGGATCCTGACAGGAACATATTACTTCAGTAAATGGATCGAGGCCATTCCAGCGAGGAAAGCTATAGACACGGTAATTATTCAAGTCATTGAATCGAATATTTTATCTTGTTTTGGCTGCCCTTATAAAATTATAACAGATAACGCAGTAACGTTCAGATCTAGGAAGATAGTCGATTTCTGCGATAACTATAACATCGTGCTGGGCCATTCGACAGTGTACTATCCACAAGGCAACGGCCTAACAGAATCATCCAACGAATCGCTGATACACATAATCAAGAAGATGCTGGAGGCCAACAAAAGAAATTGGCATCGAAATCTCATCAACGCACTGTGGGCAGACAGAGTTAGCAGTAAGAAATCAATAGGTATGTTGCCTTTTGAGCTAGTTTATGGTACTGATGTTATTTTTCCTACATCTCTTACAGTCCCAGTTATGAGATTATTGCAAGAAGTTGGTAGTGAAGATGATGATAATCAGCGAAGTATCAATCAGATGATCCACCTTCAGAAAATAAGAGAGGAAGTCTCACAGAACGTTGTTCAGTTGCAGGAGAAGATAAAGAAGATCTATGACCGAAAGAATAAAGCAGAAAAGTTTCAGCTGGATGATGTAGTGTTGAGATGGGATGCAAGAAATGAGGACAAAGGGAAGCATAGTAAGTTTGAAAACCTATGGAAAGGACCACACAAGATTTCAGCATACAGGGGACAGAATGCCTTCTTGTTTCTAGAAATGGATGGCCAAGATTGCCCTGGAGGAGCAGTGAATGGTATGCTTTTAAAGCACTACCATTGTTGAAGACAATGGATCAGAATATATGTCATCACCATTGTATATACCATGTTATTTTTTATCAGAGTTAAAGTACACAGTCATTGAAGTTTGGGGCCCAATGTGAATTCTATAAAACTTGGATGATATGTGTATGGTGTGGTTTTATTTTAGTTTTCAGTCTTAGTCTTGAGTTAGAGTCAATCTGCATTGTGTCAGTTTTGGTGTTTTTGACTCCATGCCCAATGGATAAGGCTACTTGGTCTACAGTGTTCTTGGCACCTCCAAGGAGCTACCATCCCCATTGGAGCCAATGTTAGTGTCAGTCTAGTCATACTACCATCAGTGATCAAAACTACTCTTTTACACTTGCATATTAGGAGTCCCATAACAATAAATTTCACCATTCCGCTAGGTCATGGATTCATTGATGGTAGTGATTTTTCATCAGTTTTCCCTCATGTGAAACTTGTTGATTCTCCTTTCTATGGTCTTTAGTGATGAGTTACTTTCACTTTGTGAGTCATGTCAACAGGTCATAGGATGGGTCTCATTAGGTCCTAGGAATCTCACCACAGTTAAATTAATGAGTCAAGTGTCAATAAACATCAACAAGGTCATGAGGAAGTCAATAAACTCAAAGTCATAGCACCTGGAAAGATAAAAGAATTGTTTCATTTAGTTTGATGTAATTTTCACCTCAAAACCATGTTTTTAGGTGAAAACATGATACTTTTCTTTTATTATCATTCATTATGTAATTTTATGTCAGCATATGTAATAAGTCACATTTCAGAAGCTACCATCTCCACAAAGTTATCACCCTGCCTTTCCGAGAGATTTTCCACAACATTTTCAGTTCAGAATCATCTTCCAAGTATATCCATCAGAAAGAGCCTGGAATGAGATTTCCAACGGTATACTACACTCTCAAAACTGACTTCTGGATTGAAATTTATGCCTAGGTGAAGTAAAAATTCCCCTATACCCTTAAATAATCCCTTTTCCCACCTTTCCCCAAATTTTATTTTATTAAAGTTTTATATTTTCTTTAATAAATCCCTTTTTCCCCCCTCCGATTACAAAATCGCATTATTAAATCTTTTAAATAAATATGCGATTTATTTATTAACCACTTCCCCTCATGCCCTTGAAACTTTATGATAAAATCAAAGTTTCATATTATAAAACCCCCCCTGCCGTTCCAAACCACTTCCCCACCATAATTTGAAACCTTATAATAAAACTTAAAGGTTTATATTATATAAACCCCGCTGACCCAAGTCCTTTCCCTTTAAAATCGCAATCACAACATTTAAACCATATGCCCCGATCGACCCTTTGCAAATTCTCCGATGTGATGGTATCGACCCCTCTCGATGATATTTTGGCCGTCGATCTGTCCACTCGATCGAACAGCCCATACCCAATCACCGCCTCTTGAATTTCTCCCCTCTGATTAAACTCCCTCCCGATGGCAAACCCCGATTGTAGCCCCCGATGTACATCCTGACCGTCGATCTTATCATTAATCCGACAGCTCTTATTCCATCGCTGGTTCCCATTGGAAATTTCCTTTTGCGCTATATGTCTCAATCTTCACTCTCTCCCAATGCCGATTGACTTTCGGGCCCAACATTTAAATCCTTCTCCCATTCATAATGAAATAGCCCTTTTCCTTTATTAAACTCAAATCTTGTTTATTTTGTTTATTACAAAGGCCATTTCCCTACCGCATCGAAAGTATGTTATTATGTTATACTCCGCTCCCAACTCCCGATTCTGACTGCGATTGTATCCCCAAGGTCCCACCTTGCCAGCCCTCAGCTCCTTCATACAAAATCACCTTTTCCCTTTTTAAAAGCGCCAAGAAAATTTTTGTTCGTTTTTCACTATCCCTTTGGCTTATTCTATTATTCCATCGGGACATGCTCATCGCATCGGAAGGTTTTTCCCTTCACCATTCCTCCAATCCCAATTGCGATGATACCATCGCCACATGCATTTTTCAAATGTTTTGTTTTATATTGTATCTCCCTTCCTCCACCCATTTTCGATTGCGATTATAATGTGGGTCCCGCCTCCCTTCCCTTTTTTCCATTCAAAAAATTAATTTTTCCCTTCACAAAGGTATATAATTTCATTCTATTTTATTTTGACAACATTTTATTGAAGTCAGTTTTATTCAAATGATAATGGAAAGCAACAGTTAGCTACCCGCAAGCTAAAATAAAACAAATATTTCTACAGCAGCATAAAGATAAGGATTTTATCCTCAAATTTCCTTTTTATCATTCAATAATAAAATTGTGAATCTGCCCAAGTAATCAAATGTAATATTGTTCCTTCTTTGGGGCAGATTGTTGGATTTATTTTCTATGATTAGTTTTTAGTTCTTCAGCTGTGAGAACAACTCCCTTTTTCCGTGGATCTATGTTCCCACATTTCAGCCTATTTATTGTAATGGTAAATAATTTGTAAAGAAGTCTGTAAATCAGAAGTAGGGGAATAGTGTGGAAAAGACCGCTGAGCGCTCCATTGTATAGTTCGATAGGGAATTAATAAAGTGATGCAGCTCTGATTTGTGGGATCCATGTGGTATGAGATTTAGCATTTGTTTCTTTCCTTTGTTTCATATCTAAATTGTTATGTTTCACCTCTCATCCATACACATTTCCTTTTGAATGCTTTCAAGATAGAAAGGTAGAATCCATTTTATATGCTCTTCCTTGGGAAATCATTCATACTCTGTATTTTTGTTCTGTTTGAAAAGGATCCACTTATTGTGCCCTTTTTAGCTCCTCACCAGTCTTTCCATTTCATCCTTAGTTAACCTTAATTGTTAAAATTTCCTGCCTATCCTGCCGCATGAAATGCCCTGGATCCTTATTTAATTCCCCAGTTTCATATTGTCCCATTTTGTCCCACACATCCCTGAAAAATTCATTTCATTTTATTAAAACCTTCTTTCCCATCATTATACCTAGCCTAATATCATATCATTATTGCATTTTATTGAATATCCTTTCGCAGAGAGAGCCCTCTCCTAACCTTGTAGGGCTAGCTACAAGGCTGAGCGTGGTTTAGTTGTTACCCTGTTTTGCCATTTTTCAGCCTGGGGTCCAGATCAGGTGCTAACAGAATCTTCAGTGGGTATGTTCTTCCACTTGATGAGATACTCTGAAATTGATCTATTCCGTAGCTATTGAGTTCTTGTTTCCATGACCGTTTCAGGTTCCAATATGATTTTTCATTCCTCATCAAGTTCTGGCAATATTGTTTGAACTAGAATATTTTCACGTATAACCTTCTTTAAGCATGAAACATGGAAAATTGGATGCACTTGTGAAGAAGTAGGAAGCTCCAATTTGTATGCCATAGTACCAATATTTTGCAACACCTTGTAAGGACCATAGTACTTTGGCAATAATTTATTATCCTTATTAGCTTGCTTGAGGGACATTTGTTTGTATGGTTGTAGCTATAAAAGTACCCAGTCTCCTACATCAAAAATTCTCTCGCTGCAATGTTGATATGCCTGTTGTTTCATTCAATTTTTGTGCCAAATTCTTTAAGAGAACTTCTTGCTAATGCTTGATGTGATATTCCACTGCTTGAACCTTCGAATTTTCTCTTAAAGATGATGTGATGGATGGTGGATGATATCCATAAAGTGCCATAAATGGGGTCATTTTTGCTACAGTATGGAAGGAAGTGTTATACCACCATTCAGCTAGAGGTAGCCACTTGACCCATTGTGTTTGTTTATCAGATACAAAACAATGAAGATATCCTTCCAAACATTTATTTACTATCTCAGTTTGACCATTGGATTAAGGATGATAAGATGAGCTATGAGCTAATTGAGTACCCATACAAGAAAATAAATTCGTCCAAAAATTTCCAGTAAAAATGGGACCTCTGTCACTCGCAATAACCCTTGGGTTTCCATGTAGCTTTTGAATTGTTTCCATAAATGTTGTAGCAACTATACTTGCTTTAAATGGATGAGATAATGCACAAAAGTGTGCATACTTGGTAAGTCTATCAACTACCACCATGATGACACTATTTCCTTCGGATTTGGAAAACCTGTGATAAAATCCATTGAAATATCCTCCCAACGTTGACCTGGAATGGATAAAGGTTGTAGAAGACCCGGGGTCTTAATCGTCTCAACTTTATTCTACTGGAAAACAAAACATTCTGCCACAAAATTTTGAATATCAGATTTAAGGCCATCCTAAAAAGATTCTTTCTTCACCCTGTGGTAAGTATTTAAAAATCCCGAGTGTCCTCCTAAAGAAGAAGTGTGCAATTCCAAAGGAATATTTTGTTTTAGTTGGGAATTCTTACAAAGATATAAGCGATCTTTCTACCATAAGGAATCATTTTTCCAACTAAATGTATCAGATGTACTAGGATATTGCTGCAACTTTTAAATGAGTGTCCACACTTCTTCGTCCTTCTTCCATTAATCTCTTGCTTCGGTTATCCAGTCTGGTTGGATAATAGAAATGGCACAAAGCAATGCTTCCACCTCTTCATTCTTTCTTGAGAGTGCATCTGCAAAAACATTTAGCTTCCCTTTTTTGTATATTATTTCAAAGTCATAACCAAACATCTTTGTGACCCGTTTTTTCTGCTCTTCTGAAGATAGTATTTGTTCCAAAAAGTGTTTAAGACTATCATGATCAGTTTTTACCTTGAAGTGTCTTCCCATTAGGTAAGTTATCCATTTATTTAGTGCATGCAGTATTGCTAACATTTCCTTCTCATAAGATACCAAAAAGGCGGATAGTAAGGGATAAGCGGAATGGCAATTAGGGTTCAGTTTCTCTCCACTCAGGCGGCCGCTCTCTCCTCTGAATCCCTCGCGCCGCCACTGCTTGGGAGCCCATATACGTTCACCTTTGTATCGGAAGCCCCCTTCTATGCGCTGCTCGTTCAGTATTATCACTGTCCCACAGCCGTGAAGTTGCTTTCGCTATCATCAGATCGACGACAACGTGTTCAGCACTTCGGCAGCCCCTTCTGCTCCTTTGTGGCTTTGCATGAGGATTCCCTCGGTAGTTCTCTTGCTCCAAGACCTCAGGACAGGTGCGAAGAGTCTGACCTTCTCATTTCTTAGCACATAGGTTGCAGTGAAGGGTTCTGTTTGCTGTGGGAGAACACGCCGCCCTTTTATTTCTCTGTCTCCCTGTCCTTCGGTTCGGATCTGAGATGGAGTGTCCATCTCCCTGCGCAGGAGAAATGGCCTCCCCAGCAGCTCCCAGGCAAACTTACTCTTGGAAACATCAAAGATCCTAACTTGGTGTCAATACAGCAGACATCTAGGATCTACTTTGCCTCCTATTAGATCCAAATTTCACAACCCTCAGGCAATACCATTCTGCATTGGGTTTTCTCCTCAGATCTGGTGCTGACTCTCAAACTAAATCTGGAACGTCAGATTGGGATTCCCTCAGCACTTCAGAGACTTCTCTTTCAAGGTAAACAACTTGAAGATTTTTTGTCCCTCTCTGCCTCCAACATTAATAAGAATGACTCTTTAGTGCTAACCCTTCGTTTGAGAGGTGGTGCTGTTGGGCAGTCTTCTTCTGCTCCTTCCTTCTCATACAAAGATGTGGTTCACTCTGAGAACCCCAAACCCCCTGAAGCCATTAAACCAAAGCCTTTTTTGGTTGACAAGCTTGAGGAGGTTCCCTCTGTTGAGTTTACCCATTCAGAAATCACAAATGATGTTCAAAAATTTGCAAAAAGAGCCATCATATGCAGATTTAATGGTCTGTGGCCGCGATCAAAGGATCTCTATGATTGGATCCATGCTAACTGGACTCACCATTGCAAAGTCATCTTCTATTCAAAATTATATTTCATAGTTCTATTTGATAATATTAAGCATTATGAAAAGGCTATAGAAGAAGGTCCTTGGTTCATGGGAACTACAAGGCTCTTCTTAACTCCATGGTTCCCAAATTTTGACCCAGCAACTGCTGTCATCACCAGGACACTTGTCTGGATCAGGCTTCCCAACTTACCAGCCCATCTATGGCATATTAGAGTCTATAAAGCGATAGGCAACACCTTGGGCAGTTTTCTGATGGGAGATTATTGGCGGGAAAACAAAGGTCTTTACACATATGCCAGAATATGTGTGAAACTAGATTTAAGCAAGGGACTTCCAGACCAAATCAATCTCAAGATAAATTACTTTTTTTGGACTCAGAAACTGGATTATGAGAATACTGCCTTCCACTGCCGACACTGTCACCAAACAGGGCATCTGCAGAACTCATGCCCAACTCTCCCGGAAAAACAGAAAAAGGTGAACAACTCCAAGCCCAAATATAAACGATGGGCTCCATACTCTCCACCTCCTGCAGCGGAATATGATTCCTCTTGCTCAGAAGATGATGGGAGTGATGTAGAATTGGATCAGAATCAGACAATGGACATTCCAACCGATGCTCAGTCGCATCCTCCTAATGTTGTCGTCGCTCAGAAGCGCTCCCATGTGACCTCCTCTTCCGACTCAGATAAGGAGATCCCCCCTTTGGAGAACTCCGGTCTTCAAGTTGTTTTAGCTCATTCACCCCAGGATGGATGGGTTAAATTTAGTAAGAAGAAAGGGAAAAAGCTTCGTGTAGAGGCCTCTGCCCACTCTGGGTATTTTTCAGTCTTTTTTCCATCCAGTCTTTTCTTGTATTTCCTTTCTTGTTTCTTTCCTTCTCCAGGGCCGAGGTTGATAGTTTTATCATTTTCGGTTGTTGGTTTTCTGTTTCTCTTGATTGTATCATCATCTTGTACCATATTTCTGCTTAATAGAATCAGTCTTATTCAGAAAAAAAAAACATTTCCTTCTCATAAATAGGTTTCTATAAATACTTTCCTTTGATTGAACGACTTTCAAAAGAAATGGGTGTTCCTTCTTACATTAAAGCAACACCAATTCCATTTCCTGCGGCATCACATTCTACAATAAAGGTTTTTGTGAAGTCTGGTGTAGCTAAGACTGGTGCTAGGCACATTGCTTCTTTAAGATGTTCAAAGGCCTTAGTTTCTTCAGGAGTCCATGAAAATGCATATTTCTTCAATAATGTTGTTAGAGGTGCTGCTATTCTCTCACAATTCTTAACAAAATTTCGATAATACCCTGTTAACCCGAGAAATCCTCGCAACTTATTTATGGTTGTGGGGACTTTCCATTCCTTAATGGCTTTAATTTTGTTAGGGTCTACCTTAACACCCTCATGAGATACAATATGACCCAGATATTCCACCTCTTGTACTCCAAAGAAACATTTGGATGTTTTTTCATATAATTGTTTCTCCTCCAATAGTTTGAGCACCCTGTCAACATGTTAAACATGATCCTTCCAAGACCTGTTGTAGATTAGTATATCATCAAAAAATACTAGCACAAATTTTCTAAGGAAGGGTTTGAAAATGGAATTCATCAACCCTTGAAATGTAGAAGGTGCATTGGTAAGGCCAAAAGGCATGACAAAAAAATCATAATGACCCTCATGAGTTCGAAATGCTGTTTTTGGAATATCTTCAGTCTTCATTCTAATTTGATGATATCCTGAACGAAGATCCAACTTGGTAAAATAAATTGCTCCATGTAATTCATCCAATAATTCATCAATCACAGGAATGGGAAATTTATCTTTAATGGTGATCTTATTGAGCTCCCTATAATCCGGACACATTCGCCATGATCCATCCTTCTTGTGTACCAATACTACAAGAGCAGAGAAAGAACTTTGACTAGGTTGAATTATACCCGCCTCTAACATTTCTGCAATCATACGTTCAATTTCACTCTTTTGGAAATAAGGATATCTATAAGGCCTGACGTTTGGAGGAACACTTCCTGGAATCAAATGAATAGCAATGATCATGATCACGAATAGGTGGGAGTCCTTTTGGAGTTTCAAAAACCTTGGAATGATTGTCCAAGACTTTTTGGAGCTCTGCAGAAATAGATGATTTTGATGTTGGAACTTCTAGTGAGCATAATTGTGCAATTATTCCTTGTTGTTTTTTCTTTAGAAGCTTTGTAATGACATTAGAGCTTATTATATTTCCTGGCTTCCCTGTAATACCCAGTAATTCGACCTGCTTTCCTTTTGAAAAAAAATTCAAGAAAATTTCTTGAAAATTAAAAGCTATCGTCCCCAAAGATTGTAACCATTGTACTCCTAGTACAACATCAACACCTCCCTTAGGAATGTAAAGCATTGAAATATTCAATACATATTCCCCCACTGTTAGCTTGATATTATGGCATTTCCCAGAGCAATTTATAGTTCCTCCATTTGCAACCATCACTTGACATTCTGGTGTTGGGTATAGGAAACAATTCAATTCCTTGGCTACCTTACAATGAATAAAATTATGTGTACTACCTAAATCAATCAACACTATTACCTTTTTCTTCTTGATATTTCCTTCTATCTTGAGACTTTTAGGAGTGGTAATTCCTACCAATGCATTACACGATATGGTTGGACTCATTTCTTCCTCTTCTTGGGTTGGTTCCTGGTGTATATCCTCTTCTTGTTCATTTTCTTCTTCCTCTTCACAATATATGCAAAATAATTTCTTCTGAGCACACTTATGACCTTTATTTTATTTTCTATCACAACTGTAGCAAAGCCCTTTTTCTCTTTTTTCTTCCAATTGTTGTGGTGTCAACCTTGTAGGTTGTGGAAATCTAGGAGTAGCAACATTTACCTCTTTATAGAAGTGAGTGGTAGGCTTCCTTGTCGCCATAATTTTACATTCAATTTTTCTTGCCAACCTGAATTCCTTCTCCAATGAATCAGGCTCCAAAATGCGAACTTCATGTTGGATGTTATCCTTTAAAGTAACTATGAGGAGATCAATCATGTGCTCCTCTGGAATATCAGTTACCCTTATATTCAATTTTTGGAAGTCCTCAATGTGCTCCCCCATTAAACCCTTTTATTTGAGATTTATCAATTGTGTAAAGAAGGTGTCTCTCTTTGTATCCTCATAATGTGCTATAATTTCCTCTGTAAAAATTGACCAAGTGACAATTTTTTTATGGGAGCAAAGCCATAAATACCATAAAAAAGTATTTTGTTCTAAATGTAAAGTTGCAATGCATACCTTTTGTGTGTTTTGCACATTATGGAGATCAAAATATTGCTCCATTTGTAGTATCCATGTTACAGGATCCTTTCCATCAAACTTCCTCATATACATTTTTGGAATACAGTGGTTCTTCCTGCCAACATTAGATTTTATGAAATCATGATTAACATTTATTTTGTTCTCATCATGAGTTTCCTCTACTATCTTTTCACCATTAGGAAACATTTCTTGTATCAACTTTGTCAAACCTTCCATGTCTTCTTTTAGATCATTCTTCATGTTTTCCATTTCCTCATTGATCTTAGCTTCCATGTCATCCATCTTAGATTCCATGCCAGCTTCCATGCCATCTGTCTTAGATTCCATGCCATCTATCTTAGGTTCCATGCCATTCTTCAAACCATTCATCTTAGATTCCACGCCTTTCTTCAAACCATCCATCTTAGTTTCCATGCCTTTCTTCAAAACTTCCATGTCATTTTTTGTTGCTCTTTGCGAGAGGGAAATTTGTTGCACTTGCTCTTGTAATTTGGATATGTCATGTTGCCATTCTTTGTCTTCATGAGTCATAGTAGAGCTTTCTAAAGGCTTAATGGGTGTTGAATTATTTTTAGGGGCCATTTTAGAATCCAATACTGATATCTATTCTACAATATGCCCTTGGAATCAATTCAACTTGATTCTTCAAACAAGACTTATGCAATTCGGAAAAAAAAAAAAATACACACCTTTTACTTGCTTTTGAGGAGCTCGATATTGAAATTGAATTATCGCTATAGTTGCAGATCCTAAATATCTGAAATTCAGCCCTATAGTAGCCCTATAAAGCTTCTTTCAAATTCCATAGGTCTAATCTGATTTGGATTCTTCAAGGAAAATTTATGTCCAATCTCCCACAATGACCCAATTTTGGACTAGTTCAGTAGAGAGAACTTGTACGATTTGTCACATGTCACGGTTTCCTCCTTTGGCTCTGAATTTGATATACCAAAAACTACAGTCCATGTAATTGTGAACAATTTTTACAACATTAGAATCTGATGCTCAGAGAGAGAGATATGAAGATTTTCCCATGATCACCTCTTTGAGATGAAATTCAGAAGCCTCAAAAATCCCTAACTTCCACAGATCATATATCTGAAAATGTTGTGAAAAAATATCTGAAATTTTGCAACGATGTTCCCCAGGATTGCACCTTCACACTCTAAAAATTCAAGCTTCTGAACCTTTGTAGAAAAACAGTTATTACGAAAATACCACGATGACCTGTTTAGGTTAAATTCAGGAGCCTGCAAAATGACCTAACTTGCACAAATCATATCTCCAAAATTATTGTGAACCAAGCTCTGAAATTTTGCGACGATGTTCCTCAGGATTTTGGATTCACACTCTAAAAATTTCAGATTTGGAACCTTCGTAGAAAAAAAGTTATAGCGAGAATTCCACGATGACCTGTTTGGAGCAGCGAAACCCTAGAATCTCAAACCTCTGATACCACATGTTGTGAAACCAGCTCCAAAAAGAGAAGAAAAGAGATATCAATGCCTTATAAATAATCCACTTAGAGGGGGAAACCTCTAATACATTACATGAATGAACAATTTTTTGATGATTCAAATTACAAAACCTCCTTTCTATATATAGGAGTCCATGGGGCCACAATGTAATCCTAGCCGACCTGACAATAATAATTTAAGGGCACAATAATAAAATTATGGTGGTTACAAGGGTACAATAATAACAATAAGGGGGTTACACTAACAAAAATAAGGGACTATACTAGTAATATAGGGACCTAACATTTTCTGCTTTAGATGTTGATGACAAATTTGAAGATGAATCAAGTCACCCACTTTTACCAACATGCATATAATGCGAATCTTTGAGATGCTGACAAAACTCACAAGAATCATTCTCCACTTAGGGTATATAATTTGTTTTTGGACCATGCCCACATATTGGCTTCATCTTGGAGGAATTTGTTTCTTCTTCTGGAGTGGAACTCACACCAACTTGTTCCTCAAGCACACACTACAATTGAAGAATCATATGCCTATTCTCCTCTTTAGCAATTTCAAGCATTCTCATCAATTTAACATTCTACATTTCAAGAGATAAGTTCATCTCCTCTAGCTCTTGGAGTTGTAGTTTCTTTCCCATACCTACAACTTGGTCAGAACTTGATTTGATATTAATTTGATCTAGAATTGGAGGAGAAATTCTCTTTCAAAAAAATTGGTCATCCTCTGAATTTTTGCAAGTAAAAAATGGGTGTTATTATATCAACAAGTTTTATGGTATCTTCAAGGAAAATGAGTTAGGTTCATGTGAAATTTAAGCAAGAAACATATCATCATTTAACTCAGAAAAGAAAACATGAAGAGAGACAACTCTAAATTTTTTGACGGAGTTCAGCACTCTTGCACTACATCTACGGGCTTGCTAACACAGCTAGACCAACCTATAGATTCCAATAATAAGAGAGTACATGAAATGTGTTGACAAATGAGTGGCTAGTTTCCCCTTCATGGAAACATTATTCTACAAATAACACTCACTCTAAAAATCATGACCACCTATAATCATCCATGAAACAACCAAAAAGAAAAGGGCTCTCACATGATTGATCCTAGCACCCATCGACTGAAACCTATAAAATGTTCTTCTAGAATTGATCAAATTAGTAAACGGAGGCTTCCATTGGATAATGAATGTCCAAAAACCCTTATCTGGGATCTTGTTAGGCTCGAAAAGAAAAAAAACTCATCAATTTATGGTTCTCCCAAGTTTATTCTACTATTCGTCCTCCAAATTGGATGAACTTGCAAAGAGAGTGTCATTTTCACCCTTTAATTTTCTCGAAAGGAAACAAATTCGCCCGTACGTAGTGTAAATTATCTCTTGGTTTAAATTCCCAATAGACCCATGAGCACAAAAATATAGCCACATGAGCGCGTCATAAGGCCAGTGGTTGGGCCAACGGTCTGTCCCCACTAGCCCAGATACCTATTTTTTCTGGTTGAGGTCGTATGCACTTGATGTGGCTTGAGTCCATGGCTAACTGTTTTCGCCCATCACGCTATCCCTCTAATATTTCGCCAGTGGTTCTGCACCATTAATTTGGTTGAGGGCTATGGATAACCACCTGCCCCCACCACCAGAGCCCTCCTCCTATTCACTTCCGGTTATATGAAGTGCCACGGGACCCGAGGCTAGGGCCTACAACCTGACCCCTCTGCCAAGCACCTAATCCTTGTGCCATGGTCCCATGGAAGGTCTCATGAGTAAGGGTTGGGCTTGGTACCCAAGCTCTCCTCCACTTGTGCTCGCCAACGATCCTGTGAGGAAAACATAACCAAGGGTTGGGTCTTAAGTCCAACCCTCTCCTGTAATGATCCACTCTAATTTATTATTGGTCCTGTGGGTAGCTAATATGAATGGGGGTTGGTCCCCGCTACTCTTCTCAGCCCGCGCGAGGGTTATATGGTGATGCACAAGGCTAGGGGTCGAGGCGCACCACCTGAACCCTCTCCCAATGCACCCATATATTAACTTTAAATATATGTGGCAACATATATGGGTTAAGATCCATTAGACAGGTGAGTTAGTAAGATGTTGGACTATGTATTGGAAGGTCACCCGATGGAAGCCTGCTGAGGCCACCGAGCCCATAAAAAAAAATTTAGCCAATGTGGAGGTGCCACATGGTAGCCTCTGATATGGCCATGTGGCAACATCTCATTGGGCCACAGAACCATAAAAAGGATTAATCATATTCGACCACATGTGCATGTATTATCCTGACACATGGTGACGAGCTATCGTTGGTCTCGTACAAACAGTTGGCATGCTGACATCATCATGACATCAGTAGTATAGACTGCCTAGTCACTGCACCTGCAAATTTTTTTGTTGTCGCCCAAAAAATTCCGAACAATATAAATTTTTCATATGATATTGGATCGAGGCGATTCAAGTGGCATTGGAATCATAACGAGGAGCACTATAATTTGATGTTGGATTCAAAAGATTATGGTCCCCCTGTCCACACACTAAATGAAAAATGAGTAGGGAGGCATGCATTTCATCAACAACCATTGATCTCCCTCCATGCTTCGAAACTGTTGATAGATGCATGCACTTTAAACAAGATCCTTATTTAAATACATTATTATAATCGTAATTTATTTTATTAAATATTAATTAAAAAATTATACAATATTTTTGTAATCATATTTTATTTATTAAATCCATTATAATTAATAGAATAATATTTATAATAATTAAAAAATACAATAAATATATTTATTATATAATTTATTTTATTATAAAAATTATTAATACATAAAAAATTTTATTTTAATATTTTATGTTTAATATATATGATTTTTTTTGTTTTTTTCTTATTCAATAAACCTACTTTTAAATTATTTTTAACTTTTAAATAAACCACTTTGCAACTTATGCACTATGGATAGTTAAGAATCTTCTAAGCATAAACTTTTGTGATGAATTGGAAACTTAACTAGATTGGAAACAAGGGCAGGTTTCCTATTATATCCTACAGCTAAATTAAATAAATACTATAATTAAACAAAAATAGGGAAAATATGTGACGTATGTTAATATTTACAATTAATTAGAAAAATATACAAATTGTTGTGTGTGAGGGGTTTGGCCTGAAATATCAAACAATAGTGAGGGTGGGGAATGGAGAATTCATTCAAACATAATATTTTAAAGAAGACATTATGATTTTTTAATGTGGCCAAAATTTGGGTCCAGTTAACCCCACGAGATATTTTTTAAAACTCTCTTCCAAGAGCTCGGGGATGATGGATTTGTATTATTATTTTTTATATAATTTTTAAATAAATATTAAATGAACATAAAAAAACATATCTAAAAAATTAGAGCTAACAAATCAATTTACATTTTGATATTATATATTATCGTCAATGATAATTAAGCAAATAATAGGTCTGAAATGTTTATCAATTTTGACAATAAAGCATACTGCAATGCTTGAACAAAAGAAACATTTAATAGTATATCCCAATATGCTACATAAATTAAGTAATTAAAAATATCACAACATCTCAAGCTCATATCTCGAGAACACATAAATTTCTAAAAGTGGTCTTCCAAAAGATTCAAAGAAAAAGTTTGATTATAAAATCAAGAGTCCTAGTTTTCACAATTTTTTACCCTTGGTCCAATGTAATGGGTCATATAAATAATAAGAACAAGAATAGGATAATATTTGATTCGTATCTAAAGATAGAATATCGGACGTATTTTCAAAAACATTTCTAAAAATAAAAATCTTATCCCCAAAATATCGTCACTTGAGAAGATGGTGGCTTGTTTTAATTCTCCTCCTAGATTTGAGCAACTTTGGAGGATTCTGTTCACAACAGGGTTAGAGCAGTAACATGAATGTAGCTTGTACAATCTGAAAAGTGTTGACTAAATGAGGAAAAATAGATATGAATGAAATTATCAAAGCCTATTTGACAATTAAAAATCACATTTTGAATATATATATTTTCTTTCTTTTTTTTGGTGGGTAAGTGGTGGAAAATTTTGAAATCACTTTGACTTGTTCAAATGGAAATTTAAGGTACTTTTGAAAGTCCTACAGATTCCATATCTTAATTTATTTGTTTTTATATCATCATTTTCATTTTTATTTTTAACTTCCTATTCAAGAAGGATGTCTGATGCTACTTATCTTAGAAGCCCTCAGTTTGGTAAATCAAATTCTTCCACAATATTTGAACCAAAATCCCAAATTGTATCACAACATTGAATAGTTTCTTCAATGCATTTTTAAATTTCCTGGAATGAGATTATCTTTTCTCCAGTAAGGCAAACATAACTTTTTCATATTTTTTGGGGAATTTCATTAATATTTTTAGGGTTAAATTCCTTTTACGGATCCAAAATTAAAATTAAGATTTTCTTATTTCTTTTATCTTATTCAATCAAATATTGAAGCATGTTACTAAGATTCATAATGTCATGAAAAAAAATGTATATCTTCTCTAATTACTTATAAAATTTACTTTGATTTTCTAGAAGTGACTTGTTAGCCTGTAGGGATTTTTTTTAAAAGGTTCATACTCCGAGAAATGTCTTGACTCTTCCTTACCTATAACTGTAGAGTTTCAACTTGTTGATTTAATGCATTAGAAATCATTTCTATTCTAATTTTGGCTTCCTCATTTAGAATCCTAATTTGATTTTCATGGTTGTTTCTGAGAGTTAATATCTTTTGACCATGCACACTCTAAATTTTGCTCAAGTTTCTTTGTAACTTGATTTGCCAATCTATCCTTTCTACATTGAATTTGTCTTCCCAATGTTGTTGAGATAAATTAAAACCTTCTCTGAGAGCACCAGAGTGTGCTTTCCACTACTCTTCACTGAAATTTTTACTTTTCCCAGCTCAACCTCTAATTCTTCAATCATTTGATATTTTCTATAATGATGAATATGTAATTCACATACTGACTCTTGTTCATAATTAAAAAAAGCCCCAAGATCCTAATAGATTCTTGTATTTTTTATTTTATTTTTCTGGATCACTTGTGGTTTTCCAACTAAACTCTAATGTTGTTTCCCCCTCATCTAACTTTCTCTTTCTATTCCTTTTGCAATGGAATTTTTTTTATTGTTATAATAATAATTAATAAGAGAAGGTACTTTATTAATTACAACTTCAACCTTAGATAACAGATTAAAAATATCAACCGTGAGAGGAATGTTAGTTGAAATAGATGTCAATGACACCTATGGAGATAAAATCTTTACGAAAGAATTAGGAGTATGAAAGACATCAAAGTTGATTCATGATTTTTTGGAACTGCTGGTGTTGTAGTATACTATCCTTCCTTGTTGACACTTTCCTTTGCCTTCACATGATCAATAGTATTTGTATAATATTTTCAGGTTGATTTGTTTTCTCGGGTGAATCAACATTAATAATAAAGGTCTCCTAAGTGATATTTTTCTGAGAAAGTTGTGTTTCTTTGGAAAGATACTTTTCAATAGGACACTTCTCCTTTCCATCTTGAGTCTCCCTAAATTTCTTTAAGATACTACTATATTTACCTACTTCCGAAAATAAAGGGGATATCAAATGTATGAATATATTTCGATTCCTTTTCAACCTCATATTCTTGTTTGGATGAAATTTTAGTAAAATCAAAATGTAAATTATTTGATAAATTAAGTTTCTCAAAAGAAATTGAACTTTGAAGACTCCTTTACTTAATGAATTCCTCGTAAGTATCCTCTCGAAGATTGCATACTTTGATATTTTATTCATTATCCATATAATGACCCCTATCAGTAATCTCTTCAAAACTATCAACACGATTGAATAGATGATCAAATGAAGGATCGTGGTGTTTATAAGTTTTGGAATAAGAAACCAATTTATAATGATTGGGTCATAGCTTAAAAGGAAAATGTATGCAACCAAACATTCTAGACTTCTTCTACTTTGACTTTAGCATGACCTCTATCTCTTAGAGTCATTTGACCAACCTTAATATAGAAACTAGGCCAAACTTTATTTTGCATTTTGCTCAATTTCCTCGTCTTCCCATATAATGAAGTTTGATTGGCTATTTCTCTAATATATATTCTACCATTAATAAATTTTGGTAGAATAACCTCACTACCATATATTCTAATATAGGAGAAATTATCTTCAACAAACAAGTCGGAAATTTGTGATATAACTTCCTAAAAATATTTACTGATTCTAGTAGGAGAGGTTCCAAACAAATTTTCATGTAATGGAATCATTATTTTGTCACATATGGTATAAAAATGACATTTACAGTTACATTCCCATATAATAGTCAAATAAAATTGAATGAGCTAATGATTAAAAAAATAATAACTCCATCCCATTAAAGGAAATGGTACTAAAGTTATTATAATATCAAATAGATACAAATACATACAAAATATTAACTCATAACATGGAGCATATGATAATGAAAATGTGATAACCTATGACAAGATTTTTGGCAAAATATCTACCTAGTTGAATACCTATGATTGATTGTAAATTGCATGAATTAGGGGAACCCACACAAATTTGCAATTTTTAGAGTCAACCTCCCCATAAAGCCTAGAAAATTTTTTAATTTAAAAACTAAAAGGTCTTTTAAAAACAAAAATAGGATAATATTTCCATGTCTTGAGTTTGTCCTTGTCATCCCTAATCGACTCTCCAACAAATTGATTATAGTCTAATTTTGCTTCCTCGAAGACAATGTTAGTAAATTGATCCAAAAAACCTTTTAGAAATATTTAGGAGGACTGAGTTTATAAATTGTAGCTAGCACTTCAGGTATCGATGGGGTTGTTATGTTTTTATTAGAATTAACAACGGACTAAGGTAAGACATCAACATGCAATAATATCCATTTAATCATATCGTAATAAGGAAATATGTTAGCTCTAGTTACGATTTTATGTAATTCAATTTTCCTAATGCGTTCATAATCTGATAAAGGTTCCTCATATGAATTATCATCATCTGAACTATCTAATTCCTATCATTCTCTTTTTTGAAAGAAATTTAAAATGTTTTCGCAAGGGAGCTTATGTGCATCATGAGTTTTATATGTAGTATATTTTCAGAAGTTTATATGTAGTATCTAAGATTAATGAGGGTTTGTGATTAAGTTCCTCTATCCTCGATGCCTCAAATTACTTCACTTTAGCTTTCATTTCCTAAACAACCTCTCTGGAAGTGGGTGAATTTGATTTTTTTCGCATTTTGCGGCATGCAACAAGTAAGAAATTTAAAATAGATAGACAAACAATGGAAGAAATTACCTTCTCAATTAACTTAATATGAATCAGCAAAAGTATACTTTTCCAAATTTCATAATGACTAAAGAAATGACTTAAGATAATGAATCAAGCTAAGAAATTTAAAATTTACTTAAAATTTATAATGAAATTGTAAATTTTAAGAGGAAATCTTGAACACATCTTTGCAAAATCTCGTAAAAATAGAACTATAAGTGCATGGTAGGTTGTCATAAATTCTCATAAATTTGAAGTGATTTATTGATTTTTTATGTAAATTTTTCATAATTGGTTGGTAAATGTGCTATAGAAATCGTAAAAAGAATTATTTATTGAGGCCACAATTTCCCTGGATGACAAGTTTCTTACTAGAGTTTGATGATTTTTTTTTTAATCTGACCGTGGGATTTTTTAAATAATTTTTAATGGGAAAATGGATTCCGCACCATAAATATCCCTATGGGCACCCAAAATTCTAAATCTTGACACCTATTACCCATATCTTCAAAAATTCCTGCCAAATTGTATGAAAATCTAATTGAAATTCCTCTTGTTTTCTAAGAAAAATTATTGACTCTTTAGACTATACACAATTCTAAAATTCTAAATGCATAGTATGTTTACCACTTTATTTTTTAAATAATTTAAACTAACTGAAAAAAAACTTAAAAAATGAAAAAACACAAAAAATGACAGAAAGACAAAAAATTTGGAGTTGGGAAAGGTTAAGAGTTAGGACATTACAAAAAATGCACCTCAAGGAAAATGTTTCAACCTCCAAAATTATGAAGAGTTACAAATGATAGTTTTGGAATTGACTTATTATGACCTATCCCATGTGTCACGTTTTGGTGAACAAATGGCTCCTTTTCTTGGCTCCTCTAGTCACACAGGGCATCACACCTATTTAATTTATTGTAAGATTGAATTAATGCAGTCCCTCTATACTGCAATGACTAGTGCTATTCGAGAAAGCATGGATTTATTTATTCTATCCAGCTATGATCCTATACCACCATTTTTTTGTTCAAGCAAATTTCATGTGGAGATTCAAGTATTGTTTTTGTAGGATGGTTCATGTTGGTATCCAGGTTCTTCCTATTTATTAGCTCATTGGAATACTCTATTCCCATATTGGTTTCTTTGTGTGTTTGATTAATATTGGGTTCTGGTTTCTTTCCGAGCTATTAATCATGAATGTGTGAAATCCTTAGTGCCAGTCCCTGGGGATCAGAGTTATCTCCATAGAATAAAGTAAATTTCCATCCGCTTGGAAAATATTTATACCTCTAAGATAATTGATAGAATGTTGGATTCCTTTGAGGCCTTGATTTCAACTATCGAGAATTCGGCAGATATGTTGGATCATCAAAGATGTTCCTTCTAGCTATTCCTAGAGCACAAGATGCTTGTTCATGCTAAAATGGAACTCTCCCTTAATGAAGTGAAGGAAGAAATTCATCATCTTAGCCATTGAATTTCAACTTTGGAATTTTTCTCCTCCTTTGTTGGCTATACTATTATTGGCTGGAATACTTAGGAATACATTGGCCTTGTGACTCCTTCTTCACTTAAGAGGTCTCGCTGACCAAGAGGATAAAATGATAATTTTTGAGGACCCTATTGATATGTGTTGTGTTCCCTGGAGATCATTGTTGGCTTTGTATCTCAGTGTAGGCCAACTACCTTGATTTTAATATGTTATTGTAAATGTATCGCTCTGTTGGGTTCTTTCTATAGAATATACAGTTGTTGTCTCTTTCTTCTTAACTGATTAGTTAGTACTGGAGGTAGTAATTTTTTTTGTTTATTTTCTATAATATGTGTTTATTGTCTCATAAAATAGATGTAAGGTATCTAGGACCTCTCCTAGTTTCTATTAATAGAAATGCTACTATTTGTTTTGTTGAAATAAAAAATTAATTAATCACACCATATCTCATGAAAAACCAAAATAATCTACAAACTGAATTATAATATAACTCTAAAAAAACATGAATACCTTGATGTCTATTAAATCTAATATAAATAAATATATAGGAAAATATGACAGAAGCCTGTGACTTTTCAATGAAGGCTAAAAGTGGAACTCCATGACATCGTATTTCAAATCGAAGACGAAACTAAAAATAAGATTCCATAACATCAAATTTTTAACCTTACTCATGTTAGTTATACAGCTATATTTTTTTATAAAAATGGGTCTACGAACTACCTATACACATCTTTGGTGGGAAAAATAATTTTTTCTATCAATTACCTTAAGCATAACAGTCACGTATTAAGCAACAATGTTGGACATTATACTTGTATGTTTTCTAACATAACATTATGAAAACACACTCCAATATAAATTAATCATACATATAGAAATAAATTATTATATAAAACCGTATATATAAAATAAAATTTATAAATTGCAATGAAAATAAAATTATTTTCAACCTTTTTTGGAAACACTTTTTAGAAGAAAATGTTACAACATGAAGAGTAAATTAACTTTAAAACAAGAAGAGATAAATTTAAATCCAAAGACATGTATTAAGAAGATAACCAAGTGGAGGAGGAATAACAAGAGATATACAAGTTTCATGCACATATTAGAGGGTACATTGATATGTCATATGACATGGCTTCTTAGTTCATTTCGCAAGAAGAATCTCAAAATAAATTCAAAGGGATGTTTTTAAAGCAAATTTTGAGATCATCTTTCCAAGAAGATGTGGAAGGTGGAGTTTGGTTATGTCACATGGACTGTTGGAGAGATGAGAATCAAAATAAATAAGACATGATTTTATGAGCTATACCATGACTTGAATCTCAGAATTATTGAAATGGACTATCGGAAAAATATCTTTGAAGTAGCTCTTGAAATGACATGGAAAGCATCAAAACTATGTGAATTATTTTATCCCTTTGTTCTCCTCAAACACCTACTGTAATAAATTTGAATATATGACATGTATACATGGGTCTTAACTCCCTTAAGTTATCATCCATTTTAAAAACGAAAAAATAATTTGCTTATATGACGAGACCGATGACCCTATTTTGGTCGATAATTGGATAGTCAAATTTGAATAGTGAAGGGGGGTGGGGGTTTTATGACATCAACCAGAGGTGGGGGGTTCAGTGTAACGGTTTAACCCCCTCCATAGAATGAATACTATATACTTAGCCAAATATATGGTATGCACAAGGGTATGTTCTCATTTGGAATACAATGATGGGGGGTGCCACTATAGTGAATCCACCTCCCGGTTCCGCCGCTCCCATTTAATGGCTATTACCTTCCTTCAAAATTCGATGTTGTGTGGGGGATATGGTCCCATTTTTCATAAAAAGGAGGAGGAAGGGGGTGAGATGTTCTCTAGCTATCGCAAGTGTTAGATTTATTTCTAGCACCAAAAAACGCATCACAAAGTAAAACAAATCTAGTGCAAGCTCTCTCAAGAGGAAGTTCTTGGCAAAAAAAAAAAACATTTCAAGGTAAAAAAAATATAACATGTGCTAGAATTAATTATAGAAAAAACACAAGAATTACAAGGTAAAACAAGCATATCACATGTCAGATTCATCTCTAGCACAAAAGAAAACATCGCAAGGTAAATAAATCTAGAATATTCTAGATTTTTTCAACCATAAACAGGCACATTGCACAGTAAAAAAGATATAGCACACACTACATTTTTTTTAGCGCAAACACAAGTGTTTTAAGCTAAAACATATATATCATGTAATAGATTTAATTTTGGCAAAGGTAAAATATTTAGAAGGAAAAATGAATCTAGGAAAGTTTAAATATGTTTATAGCATTAACACCAATGTTGTAGTGTAAAAAAATTGTATCGTGTGTTAGATTGACTTCTACAACAAACTGAAGAATTCCAAACTAAAACAATTCTAACTCACACTATATTTGTTTCTAGCACGAAAACCAAGATTGCAAGCTAAAACTAATCTAAAACATGTTATATTTTCTTCTAGCACGAACATAGACATTGCAAGGTAAAAGAAATCTAAAACACGCTAGATTTTCTTATAGCATGAACATGGGAATTGTAAGTCAAAAAAATCTAGTAACTGGTAGATTTATTTGTAGCACGTATGCATGAATTTTAAATTAAAACAATCTAGTGTGCATAATATTTCCTCATATCACAAACACAAGCACATTACAAAGTAAAACAAATCTAAAATGTGTTCGAGGTGTTTCACTATACAATCCGCTTTTGTTTGTGCAAAGAGAATATATGTTATCCATTAGATTTATTTTTCCTAGTTGTTTGTTTTAATACAGATATAATGGTGAAAGAAGTAATAGTATTTATAAGTAACATTTTCCTAAATAATTAATTTGGAAATACTTTATTACATCTATTTTTAGAAAACATGGACTATGAAGCGAGGGAGAATTCGAAGGAGACATGTAATGGAGAAGGATATAATTTTATTATACATTTGAATTATGCAAAATATTAATGAATGTAAATTAATGAAGCTCGAGTTATCGTTTTCATGCAGTGAAATTGCATATAGACTTAAATTCCTCATTCTAATTGATATATGTGAAATGTGATGTTGTAGAGTATGATTACATAATATTTTTAACTTGTGATATTTTTAATTATTTTGAAATAATTATATGTATCTCTAATTTTTTTTCAGATTCTATGAATGATTCTACAATTCAAATTCCAAAGAAAACATCAAAGATAAATAATAATGCAAATATGGCATAACACAAGTCTCCTAAAGCTGGTATAAAAATTTCAAATCTAATTTATACTTATTTACGAAATATTTGCATGATATTTTATTAGCAATTACAAACTGGAAGGCTCTAAATATATCATTATATAGGTAATAATATTTCATTACACATGTGATTCTTTGTTCTTGTGGATGTAAATGCATAATTTATTATATGATTTTTTAATAATATTTTGTATTTCATGTTTTCTACATTTGTTTTTAGAAACTGTTGAATTGACTATATTCAAAATTCCATGTAAGTAGTGGAGGGAAAATGAAAAACATGCGGTACACAAAAAATTCCTCTATCATTTGCTATTGTGGTTCTATATATTGTGTATAATCTCTTAGAAATGGTTAGTTTAGTTGGTCTCGTCAAATTTTAGTAAAACACTATATGAAAATGTTTGGAATCAGAATTTCATTTTGATTCACGTTAATAATTATTTTATTATTATTTTTAGAATAACATCGCCCAAAATCAAACAAAATGTTATAAAAATCAACTAAGAAACATAACTTAAACTGCAGTTTCAAGAAAAACTTCTACTTATATTTTTGAAATGATCTTAAAGTACAATACATCCAACACATTTGAGTTTGCGCAAGATTGGTATGTTCAAATAGAAACTCCCATCAATATGTTTCCTGATATCTATCTATTTAGGTGCATAGATGGAATCAAACCACATAAATTATTAGGAATAATTATTAATTTTTATGCTCACAATGATAGTGAGATCAACTTCCAAGAGGAGGATATTGAATAAAATGAAGCAAATTTTGTTTCTTGTGAAGTGGAGTATACAAAATTTGGACTAGACTTTATTGTAGTATCAAGTAATGATTTTCCAGTTTCACTAAACAATTCAAAGTTTAAGTTGGATAGCTATGAGAGCTTCACCAAATTTGGTATCATGAGTTCACTGATCTCTTATAACATATTAATAAGTTCCAAAATATTGTTCGGTAAAATATATAAAAACGTCAAGTGTACTTATTTATTTGTAATAAAGAGGCAAACATTTGTATAAAATACCAAATGATAAACTTGATGCTCAATTACTTTCTTTGAGGAGAGCATATTTACATAGGATGGAACAAATAATTATATAAAGTGATTTCAAACCTACTACTAAATTTCAAAAAACTATGAAAGTTAAACCTAAGAGAACCAAGCTTGCAGATTAATGTGATAAAATTAATGACATGTTCAAGAACTACTATTTATTTTCAAACTCTTTATGTATAATTGTATATGTTAAATGATGTGGAGAAGACCCCAAAGTGTTTAAATTGATGTCACGAGATGATTAAAATGTTAAACTATTAGTCAAATCATTCCTAGAGAATTTTAAAGCCTCATTTTCTCATGCACTTGTAATTTGATTTGATAAAAAATAGTTTTATCCACAACTAAATATTCTAAATATTGAAAATGAAACAAATTTAGATGCTACAAACATCAAATTTTGGATAGTTAATGGTTAATAAGGAAATTTGTAACAATGGAAATTTATCTTAAAGTTTATAAACCTTATATGCAGATTATAAAATGTTTGTTGATATCATTGTCAAAATATTAAAATTCCTAATGATTTTATATACAATCTCTCATAAAATTTGATTATTTTAATGGTAAAATAATTTTATACTATAAAATTTGGGCGAATAATTTTTAGAAAAAATGGAAATTGGTGAATCTTATTTTTGGAAAAATAATGGAAAATTAACCCACCTAAAAATATTAGCCCCTAAAATTTTACTTGATTGTCAGCACACCACTAAAGCAATGAAATAATTTATTAAAAAATCTAATATATAGTTCATACGTGGAGGCAAAGAAAAAATATGAAATGTGTAATACTAATTTCTTGGATCCATTAGTTGAACCCAGTGAGACTTTGTTTTCAACTCAATTTGAAAATAAGGTATTCTATAAAACACCATTTATTGATTGTGTGCACTCTACAAGACATTTATTTACTAACAATGACAATTTAATGAAAAGTAGGGTTGGATATTCTTAGACAACTAAATATGAGATATGCAATTTTTATTATTTTTGGACCTATCACGTATTTTCATATATTTGTTTATTTTAAACAAATTGCTAAACATCGTGACTTATTTAAGTTGATAACATGAGTAATATCTTATCATTTTTATAATTAATTTGCATTAGTTTAAATTTCCTTATTTTATTTCAAAATATAATTCATATTTTCATATCTACATTGAATTCTTAATAGTTTATTTTTTTATTTATTTTTTTATCAGGTTAATAATAAAATGTTGTGTGTTTTTGATTGCCCAAGTTCAATTTTTTCTTAAAAAAAAATTATCTTAGATATTGATCATGCTACTTGGGATAAATGAGACCTAATTTTTAGTTGTTATGAACAAGGAACATTGAAATCTTATCCAAGTCAACATGAATTAGAGAAGTACAACACAAGTAGTCTACATGGTTTGGTAACTAATTCTCTTCACCCCCTTCTAGGAATAACTACATAATAAATTGGTTTAGTAGCAGATACGCTATTGGATGTAATGATTTTTTTTTTTATATTCCACCTAATCATCCAACAAGTGCTATGAAATTGAAATATTGTTACAATAAATTGAAAACCCAAAAAACAACATTGGATGAGATTGTCGCATATTGTATAATTCGATATGAAAAATTAAGGATATGGTTCCTACTACATCCAATTTTCTGAAGCATTATCAAATAAGTGATATTGCATTTTCGAACATTTGTAGAGAAGTGGTAGTGTCTATTTATGTAAAAGGAATAAGAATACAAAAGTAGAGACCCTTTATCAACAAGCATGTAAAATAATTAATAGAATAATACATGGATCAACAAGATTTGAAGAAATTGAAAATGATTTCTAATTTTGTTGTCATTCTGGAGGGCCTATTCTATTGAAAATAATTTTATATCCTTTTCCTTATCAATTGGAACCAATGTTATAAAGTAACCTTATTTTCTTGGATATGTTGGCAATGAATGAAAATTCAACAAGGGATATTATATTAAGTGTTCTCAATATTTAATCGAAAAAATTGATTTGACTTAATTTACTATGGTTAAAGCAGATCGAGAGAATTCTCGCAGATGCAGAGTAGGGAGCTTAGACTTGACTCAAAACACAAATGAAAATACTCTAAATCTCCATGTCCACGAATGAGCCTTACCCTTCGTTATATAGATCGAGAGGGGGGACAAACATCCCTGTACAACCATCGGATTATTGACAAGTGGAAGGTGAATCATTTCTTTCGGGTAACACCGAAGTGACATCCGCGTAGATATTCAGTCCTTCAGACAGACGCATGTGAGAGTGTGTGAGTACTACACTGTGGATACGTTTCATGTATAAGGCCCACGTGGAAACAGAATAATTATATACAGAGAGGATGCTTTTCTGAACAGGTAAAAAGCCCTCGGGAAAAGACCTGTCACCGTAAACCCGTGATTGGGTATTAATACACAGAGGAAAATTTTGTTTTAGTGGAGCCCTCGTGAACCACTTGTATTGGATTCTGCAGGATCTTCTAAGATTTTGATGCCTGGAAATCTGAGGTTTGGATAAATATGATCATCCCAAGCTTTTTTGTATATTCGACGAACAATCATGGGTTTATTTAGAATGATCTGGTGTTTTATTTTAGTTAATACCATCCATTGATGATGCATTTATCTATGAGACTCCAGGACTGAATTAATTAGTCTGTACTCTAGCTGACCCAAATCTTTAACTGTTTGGCAAGGAGTATGGAAGCATTCTCCTATGCGACTTTCCAGACAGTTAATGCAACAGCTTTGAAAATAGGGTTCATAATAATATGGATCCATACTATAAGCACTTAACCCATAAACATGCCACCAATCACTTAGCCAGGGAGGACATTGTCCTGCTTGATTTATCTAGGTTGGTCTGAATTTTAAATTGGTGTAATGTGTTTCAACGCGACCATATTTATTCAATAGATTCCACCAATGATTTTTATAACCTGCAAAATTATACACAGTGCTAGGAAAAATGAGGTCAGGATTATTACCTGGCCATGTCAGAAATATTTTTGTATTGTGCCACCCTGGATACCGTGTTCTGTTGATAGTGCAAGATTTATAATATATTTTTGTCTTATCACTACCACCAATACATATGGTAGTGATATCACAAAAATCTTCAGCTAGGGATCTTTTGGCTTCATGTGAAGCTCTCATACTAGTGGAGTACATCATGTCATGAATCCACCTGCTTCCTTTGGGATGTACTCTTCTTTCTGGTACTAGATGGAGAATATCTGAATGGCTTTGAAAATCTACGCCTAATACTTTAGTATTACAGAGTTGCCATGTTGGCCTCCATTTTTCTTTGTATACAGCCCACGACTCATCATGAGATATAGATCTAAGCATCTCTTTCTGTTGGGCTTGATCCCATTCTGTGATGATGACCATAACATGGTATTCTTCATCTACTGCTGACTGTTCTTGTTGCTGGAGAAACTCTCTACTAAGGAATTCTGGAAAACAATTTTCAGAACCCTTTATGTGTTCAACTTTAAAATCAAAATTTGCAAATAGCACCTGCCATCTCGCAAATTTGGCATCTTCAGGGTTTTTTATATCTTTGTTAATAACTTTTTTCAGAGCCTGAGCATCAGTTCTTAGTAAAAAGAATTTGTTTACCAAGTGTATGGAAATTTTTTTGATGTAGTTCCATGCAGCCTTGACTTCTTTTTCAATTGTGGAGTAATTATTCTCGGCTTTACTCCATACTATCGATGCATACTGCACAAATGTTTCTTCATTCTTCTGGCTTTTCTTACTTGGTATTTTCTTGAGGACACCTCCTCAACCTATGTTACTCACATCTATTTCAAAAATCTTAAAAGAATTATCATCTGCAACATAGAGTATAGGGAGATTACGAACCTTGGATTTAATTTATTTGACAGCTTCTGTGTGAGCTTGTGTCCAAGGTTTTGGATTCTTTCTGAGTCTTTGGTTGAGCAGAGACCTATCAATGGCACAAGAGGGATAGAAATTACTTACATAGTTCAGAAAACCCATAAATATTTGTAATTGGGTCTTGTCCAGAATTATATCTGGAAACTTGTCTGCGAATTCAAGAGCATGACTCTGCAAAGAAATTTGTCCATTTTCTATTGTGTGCCCTAAGAATATTATCTTGGTCTTACATAATTCCATATTCTTTTTTCTTAAGACCAATCCATTCTTTTGGACCAACTTCATAAAAATTCTCAAATGTTTAAAATGGTCCTATAAATTCTTGGAAAATATTAGGAGATCATCAATATAGGAAAGTAACCATTCATCATATGGTTTGAAGATTGAATCCATTACCTTATGGAATTTTGAAGGTGCATGCTTCAGGCCAAATGGCATCACGTTCCACTCGTAATGGCCTTCTGGTGTGCTGAATGTTGTCTTCCATTTATCATGCTCAGTAATAGCTACTTGCCAGAAACCAAATTTCAGATCAAAATTTGAAAATACTTTGGCTCCAAATATCCTACTCAGCAGATCTCCCTTGTGAGGAATAGGATATGTATCATTTGCAAGAACATAATTAAGAGGTTTATAATTAATAACCAATCCGGGGATACCTCTTATCTGCTTTCTCCTTTTGTTGACATAGAAGCCATAACAGTTCCACGGACTGTCAGACTCCCTGATTAGCTTTCTTTGAAGATGTTGATTTATTTCCTTCTTACAGAGCTGTCTGTATTCATTTGACATTAGGATAGCTCTGGACTTACATGGCTTTCCCGTGTATCCGTCCTTGTAGGGAAACTATACACAATGCTGCTTGAGGTGCTAGAATGCATTGGGTTCTTCTAAGCAGCAAGTGTTTTCGAACTCGTTTTGTAATTTAGAGATTTTTATCTGAATTCGTGGAGAACTCAATTGATCTTCAATCCTGATCATATTCTTATGATCTTTGAGTTCAACCAAATTTTTTTCTGCTTTCTGAAATTCCTGCATGGCCTACACCATTGTTGAAACTCAAGGAATAGAAATATAAGGAAGTTCTATCCTCTTAGCCTTTTTATCAGATGTAGGCACTGTAATGAAATAGCCCGCAGATTTTTCTGGAAATCTGAAAGAACCATGGGGCTCAACTGCTGCTAAAAATACATTTCCCAGTATACATTCGACTGGAATGTCTGCAACTGTAAACTTAAGTTTTACACAATGGGAGTCAAAACAAATGGCAGCTTTTGGAACTTCATATTCTAAATTTTCCTTTCCCAAGCCTGTGAATTTTCTGGGAGCAGATACCCAAAGTCTTGAGGGAACAAATTTCTTGGAAAGAATATTGACATCTTCACCTGAATCAATTAATGCAGTCACATTGTATGTCTTACCTTCAATACAGATGTTTTCCTTGACATGGTGTTGTTGGTATTGAACAGTAAGAACCTGCATTTCTATGAATCCAATTGTTGGATCAGGTCTTCCTTCAGCTATCTCAACTTGTGAGGTTGGAGCAGAGTGCAAAGTGTAGTTTATGTGTCTGCCTGACATAGATGTAGAAGGCTTTAGTTCTTGTTTAGCCTTTTCTAGTTGTGAAACTTGTAATTTCAGAGCAGAGATTTTTGATTTCATTCGATGTATCTCCTGACTCACCTCCCCCAAAGTGAGTGTGAAAAATTTGCTAGAATTATGCTGGAGATACGATTTTCTATTTCGTTCATAATAAGCATCAACAAAATTAGGCTTCTTACTAGAAGAATTATTGGCAGAACCAGTACCATGCTGCATAAATGTTTTCAGCAATGCAGCTTTTAAGTAACTTTCCTCCATGGCACGAATCTGAGCAAATACTTTTAGATCATCTTCATCAGTTTGGGCCATGAGGACTTTCAATTTCCCTGAAAATTCTTCTAGAAGAGAGTCATCAGAAGAGGATTCTGAATCAGAATCAGAACAAGTACAGTGATAGTTCTAGGAATCAGAACATCGGCAATAAGCGTGAACTTCATCTCCAGAAGAGGAAACAAAATATTCATATTGAGAATCTGAAAAAGATTCTTCTGTAGCTTGTTGAATAGAAAGATGAGGACAGTTTTATGTTTTGTGAAAAGAAGAATTATATTGAGCACATTTAGATTCATTCTTAACAACAGTGCTAGTGGAAGGTCTATTGTGTATCTGTGACTTCTTGCCATGACCTCGTTTAGACTCAAGGGATGTAGGACACATATTGGAAGTATGTCCTTGCTGACCACATAACCAACATACAACACTTTTCATTCTTTCAATCTTGTGCTCTTTGGGTCTGATATCTGTAGGCCCATAATAGTGAGTCTTTGGAACATATTTATAATGTCCCTTCCTTCCCTTCGCGGGTCTTCTTTTCTGAGGTCTGAGCTCACTTCTCTTTTTAGAGCTCAAGTGATAGGTGGAGGCTCTGGAACTTCGATGAGCCTTCTTTTCTTGTCTTTTTGACTTCCTGTGAGTAACTAAAGGATCATCAATGGTTATACCATATTTACTACAGAAAGATTTAGTACCAGGTAGCCTGTTTAGCTTGTCAATAGAATTTTTAATTTTGGAACTGGTACATAAAGTTATCAACACCTTAGTGATGATAGAATAGATTTCTCCCCATAAGCAAACTTCAAGAGGTAAGGGGAAAACTTCTTGCAGCTTCAAAATGTCAACCAGCTTTGAAGGAAGTGCTGCAAGGTAGACTTGTTTCCACGTAATGTTCTTTGGTTCTTTAACCAAGAAAATTCTCTGTATCCAATCTCTGTGGAAGTCTTCATATTGATTTATGTTTCTACACTTCAGATTCACTAGGCATCAGATCCCTACTCAATGGATGAAGCAGATGTTGAATTGGGATATTTATACACATCCATAGGCTGATGAATTTTGTCTTACACATTCCCCAGAAGAGAAGATCATCTTAGCCAATGAGTGGAAATCATATATGGAAGAAAGAAATGTCTAGATTTCTTTCTATTCATGGAAAAAGGCTAAGGAATTAGATGTTGTTTTGATGAATGATTCCACATATTCTTCTTCACATTCCTGGACAGCCTCAGATGGTAGCAAGATTGAAACATATACCTCCTATCCTCCCTTCAAAAGTATTGTCCTAGGAGAAGGACATCACACGGCCAATGCCTATCCTTTAGTTCAAAATGATACTATAGCAGTAGGGGTTGAAGGTTGAGTCCAGAAAGTCAGTGAACAAATTAACTAGACAAACACTGGTCTCTTTGGTCTGGAGAAAAATGTAGCTAAATTTTCCACAATAAAGGATCAGATAGATAGAGTCCAAGTCTCTATAAATGATGTGAATAATTCTTTGAATACTATACAGTATAATTCTTCTGTTGTTAAAGGTTATTCTTTAGAATATTTCAAAAATATTGATGAAGTAGAGAATTGTATAATAGAGCAATCTATCTCTACATGACACTTGATTTCAAATCTGTCAGAAAAAGTAGACAAAATGAGTTTGAAGAAAGTAGATAAACCAATTCCAGCTTCATTTTTGCACAAGGGAAAAAGTATTCACACCCATGAACTTAGTGAAAGCCCAGTATCTAAGTTTCCATATCTTCTCCCTAAAGAAGCTGAAGTCCCCTCATAGCAGTCTATCTCCAAGTCTAAAAAGCTTACTGTAGCATCTCTCTCCCAAGATTCTGATACAGAGACCCAAGTTCTCCCTATCTATGAACCACTTGAGCCTCAGTTCACCAAGAATTCTGCTCCTGATCTATATGGTGCAGGAAAGGTCCCTGATAGGGAATTTTTTTTTGAAAGAAGTCATAAAGAATGGAATTTAGATAATCTGACTACTGCACAGATCAGACAGATGCTTGATCAAATGATCACCGAATATAAGCTCATGTGTGTTGCAGGAAATACTGAAGTAGAATCCTGCAAAACTTTGATTCAATGTTTCACAGGAACACTGGAAAGATGGTGGGAATTGGAATCTTCCCCTGCTATGATAGAAAAGATGGAAAGGGAAGTATTAAAAGATGAAAATGGAGATCTATTTTTTAATCCTGATAGCACCTCAAAAAATAATATGATTGGTGCACTGACTAATATGATTCAAGAGCACTTTTTTGGTGCTGATGTTACACTTTCAGATAAACATGAAATGGTTCTAATGAATCTGAAGTGTAGAAAAATAAATCAATATGAAGACTTCCACAAAGATTGGATACAGATAATTTTCTTGGTTAAAGAACCGAAGAACATTTTGTGGAAACAAGTCTACCTTGCAGCACTTCCTTCAAAGCTGGTTGACATTTTGAAGCTGCAAGAAGTTTTCCCCTTACCTCTTGAAGTTTACGTATGGGGAGAAATCTATTCTATCATCAGTAAGGTGTTGATAACTTTATGTACCAGTTCAAAAATGACAAGTTCTATTGATAAGCTAAACAGGCTACCTGGTACTAAATCTTTCTACAGTAAATATGGTATAACCATTGATGATCCTTTAGTTACTCGCAGGAAGTCAAAAAGACAAGAAAAGAAGGCTCATCGAAGGTCTAGAGCCTCCACCTATCACTTGAGCTCTAAAAAGAGAAGTGAGCTCAGACCTCAGAAAAGAAGACCCGCGAAGGGAAGGAAGGGAGATTATAAATATGTTCCAAAGACTCACTATTATGGGCCTACAGATATCAAACCCAAAGAGCACAAGATTGAAAGAATGAAAAGTGTTGTCTGTTGTGAAAAGTGTGGAACATTGGTATTTTCATGTAGTATATGAGGATTTCGAAAATTCCATAAATAAATCCAAGCTCAAAAATAAAACGACTAATGGAATTTATGCATTTGAGTCCCAAAATATGTATACATACGATCTAGTTTTCCCTATACATTTTTATACTTCATATTTGAAATTTTTTTAGTGTTCAAAATACTTTCACACTATTGAAGACACAACTAATGAAAATGACAAATATCATGATTTTTGGGTAGATTCATTGGAAAAGTGCCAACAATGTACAAGTGGAAATGCGATTATTTCTCTTTATACGGGGACAAATTTAATCAAGTATTTTTGTACATATGGAAGAAGAATGTCATGTGTTTTCGAAATAGAGATAGAAATGACAAAGTTGTTGAATAGGTATAGATCTTTCCAACCATCAAATCAAAGGACCATTAAATTCCTCAAAAATTCAAGCATTGCATTTCCTTTGTTTCACGACTTATAATTCTTTGGATATTTTATTTCTTATATGTACTAATAGTCAAAATATCTATTATTAATGATGAATATTATGAAATAGAGAATGTTGAAAGTGGGGAAAATAGAAATGATCAAAGAAATGACCATGAAATGATGGAAATGGAAATGAGTGTTAATCGTTGTAACTCTCTCTCCCTCTCTAATTATTATTTTCATTGTCATGTTTCATATTATTTCATATGATTGATATAGTTAAAAATAACTCGAATAACTAGAATGATAAGTAGAAGGTCCTATAAAACTATATTCAATATATAAATATTATATTGACCATTTAAAATGATTTATCATTTGCCTATTTGGCTATGAATTATATTCATTGCCAAAATTTATAACACTTCTTATGTTTATTATAGCAACAAGTAAGGACAATAGTTACATTGACCAACAAAAAGAGAAATAAATAGATATAATATAAGGTACTTATAACTCGTCAATGGTATTTCCTTATTACTTGATTATTATTTTTCATTTTTATAGATTCAAAACATTTTATGTGTTTATTGTAGTGACAAATGACGTCAAATTCAGTGATCAGGTGAAATATTATAATTATGAAGATGATATCATATCAAATACTTATAACTTGTCTTATCATTTGACTTGTTACTTTTTATATTTTAATGAGTTTAACAATCACAACATTTCATATGTTTATTATTGGAACATACGAAGAAAAAAAATAACAACTAGAACGATGTTAAATGTGTTTGTGTGTGTGTGCGTGTGTGTGTGTGTCTTGCATAGCTAATGTTTATATTTCAGTTTCAATGTTGTATTGAATATGTATTATAATATAGAATTTTGTCATAAGAAGTATTATTGTCATTTTATTCAAGCTTTGACATATTTTTTCTGGGTATTATGAATATAACAGAAAAGAATATGTCTCATATGTAAATAGTTGGAACAATATTCAATATCATTGTACTTTTTCAACAATGAATTCTTAGAAAGTTTTGTAGCATGAATAACGTGTCTTCAATAGATTTTATTCTATTGTGTTCCTTTTAAAACAAATGGAAATAAATTAGTTATTTTAGAGTTAAAGGACATTTTGTATTATATCCTTGATGAGAGTGCAACATAGTGCCATATTGAGAAAATTGGAAAGAAGGTATATATATCAATGGAGAAAAAAATATTATGGTTTCGACCATAAGAAAAATAATTTCTTGAAATGTGTTTGTAGAGTAAATCTCTTAACATTTCAATTTGAAAGACAACTTTGAATAAAACAACTTCAAGAATTCAAAAAAGGTTGGTTTCAGAAAAATAAAACTTGGGTCGAATTCTATTTATGTGGACAGCTTTAGATTGTAAACCACCAAAGGGGCATAAGGTCACTGACGTAAAAAAAAATGTTTTACTCCATAAAACATTAAAAAATGTGTTGGAAAAGCATATCCAATATGATGCAACTAATACTTTGGTCATGGATTTATCACCTAAGAATGTGAAATAAATCCCCAAATAAAATGCATTTCTTGCTACTCTGTTCACTACAATAGAAAATAATGAAAATTTCTTGATCGATGGCTTATGGACAATGTTGAATAAATTGATTAAGGAAACAGATCTGTGAGATACTTTTAGGGATATTTAGTCGATGGAAACTGTATATTTCATGCAAAAATGTACATATGTTATATACAATATGAATTCTTGGTCGTTATATCTATGGAAACATTATTTTTTAGTTTAATTTATGTTGACTTGTATTTCATGAAATCAATAGAAATATTGGTGGTTTGGTTTTTCATTAATAAAAATAAAATATTTTTATTGTGTTCATATAACTTCTCTTATTCCAAAAAATTTAAAAAAATATAGCATGTTGCAGGCAACACTTGTCATCAAGTAGATCTTCCACTAAAATAAACACCAAAATCAACTAAGGGATACATTATAAAAAATAATATATAATTTATTAATATGTTTTAAATTTATAATGTGCATTAGTTTTGATGTGAAAATTAACATATAATTATTTTTTCTACTTGAATTGGACTATTCAAATTTATTTCATAAGTTTTGAATAAATAAATAATTCTTACTCCTAAAAGAAACTATTTAAATGGTGGGTCAATATGTTTATGTAATACTTGTTCCATACAAAGTAAATAAAGGTATTAGATTTTACGTAAGTATACATATCATTAATTATTTCACTTAAATGGCACAAGAGTAAATGTTTTTCCATTCTTGTTTTACTTATAAAACTCTCTTTGCTACAAATGGAATAAATTCATAATATATACTAACATCATTTTTTAAATGTTTTGAAGTGCTATGTTTTTGTGTTCATAAGTAATGAAGTGTTGAAGTAGAATAATGTTAATTTCATGTATGTATTTGCAGTACAAATGCAGATCACTAATAGTTTAAGTGGAAAAATGTTGTTGGTATTTGAAATGTCTGGAGTATTATTCCAATCATACACTACGAATGAACCAATTTGTAATATTAAAATAGAACCATAAAATTGAAAGAGAAGGATAAGGAACATGTTGTCCTCGAAGACATTGAAAGGAAGAAAGGAAGAGGAATTAAATGCTAGTACATAAGAGAAATCACCAAAAGAAAGAGGGGGTTAAACCTAAAGGAGGGTATTATTCACTCATGCATTCATTGAGGTAGAATCACCCATTTTAGGAGGATTAAACATAGAACATTACTGAAGAGAAGATAAGAGAAAGGATTGTTGAAGAGAAGAGAATATAATGACAACAGTTTGATTTGCATGACTAGCATGAATATTGTCTTCGCTTAGTGAGGAAAAATGGCTCTTGAGCCCCTATAAAGTCAATGAATGGAGATGATTACTTTTGGATTCCCTTGATGGTGAGGTAGAGGGTTGTTTCCTTTTATTACTAGAGGGAGGAACTATAATGATTGTCTTGTTCTGATTTTTCCGTGGGTTATGGATTCCCTAGAGTTCGTGAAATCACTGTGTTTAGGGCAGATACTTGCTTTTATGGATTCCTTTGATATTTTCGGGTGGAAGTAGCTAACCTTTGGATTCATTGTTTGTGCTTGGTTGGAGAAGAAGAATTTGGATTCCCTATTTGTTTTATTTTCCGGCATTAGGTAGATATAGGGTGGAGATAACTGGCCTCTAGATTCCCTTTGAATTGTTTGACTTCTTAGATGCCAATGGGTGGGGGAAAGAGGTCCTTTAGATTCCCTGCTTTAGTTGGTTTTTCGTGTTTCAGTCACTTAGTAAGCCCCTTAGTCTCTGTAATATGGCTCAGGGGTGAAAAATGCAAGTGAGCTTGGTTGTATCTATATATGGTTGGGTGGAGAGTCATTGTCCCAAGCTCAGGTTCCCAACATATTTCAAGATAAGTATTTTTATGTATTTTCAGTGCTAATGGACATGTGTTTGCACTTCTGGATAGAAATGGTGCTTATAACTGTAATGAGCATGTGTTTGCATTTCTAGAATGTAATGGTGCTTATAAATGTAATGAACAAGAGTATGATGAATTTCTGGTTTGAACTAGTATGCCTTATCAAATACATGACTTTGTTAATTATATACCTAATGAAAAATAAAATGTATGATGTTTAAGGGCATAAAAATGGTTTTTGAGAACGAGAATCAAGTAGAAGAGTATTTAATAAATAGATCCTTTCATTGTAAATTAGTTATTACATTGAAGACAACCTGTTCGATATGGCCTACATGTGTGTGTGTGTGTGTATACTAAATACAAGCCTATATTATAGTTCATGTGGCATTGTGTTAACGACAAGGATTACTTCCTCTATTAACTTAATAGCTAGTGACTCCACATTAAGGCTTCTCAACCATGCATTTTGAGCAGTCCTAGAAGTCTTTGACAAGATTCATGGTATCATTGGTCTCGCCACTAGAAGCTTGGGTGTGCACCTTGGCGTATGTATCTTTACTGAGTGGAAATATATGTGTCAAAAATATGGTACCTTTCAACTTCCATGGACTAGGGAGGAGCAACCGTGTCATAAGCTTAGGAGGGATATTACCATTAAGTGATTTAGAGAGCCATGGTATCCATGGTTTAGCTCTACCATCAGTCTAGGTAGTTATAGCACAATGGATACCAAGCCATAAGTAAATTCATGCTTGAATGGATAAGTTCTACACATAGTGATGTGCAACATAGTTTAGCAATAACTAAAATTATAATTTAATCGAATTAGACTTATCCTTCAAATATGAGGAAAACCTAGTTATGTGAGCTCCTGATTGGTATGCTCAGATTCTACTTATCATTATTGGATGATTGGGCACTAAACCATTCGGGCTCACAACTCAGAGGCTAGAAGAATTCCATTTGGTTAGTATGGAGCCTACATGATATCTCATCCCCGAAGCCAAAATCCCATAAGTTCAGAAAGGGAAACATGTATCAGAGCATGAGATGACGTGGGAAGGGACATGGTGGCTTCCATGTAATCATAAATGCATGCGATTGGTGCAAGATGGGCCATGGGACAAATCAACCCATATAGCTCTCCCCAAAGGTTGGATGGAAAGCGAAATAATTAAGAGTTAGGATGATTAGGTACAAGATATCATGGAAACGTTACAACATGGGACAGTTGTAAGCAAAGCTCATGCAAATTTGTGGCCCATATTTCCATGTAAACCTATGGGTTATTCCTTGGAAGCTAAAAAGTGCATCTTACGAGAGCACTGAGGTGTTGGGATTGGGATTATATGTCTAGGTGGTCCCCACCCAGAGGTGTAAGAGGATCACCTAGAGACCGTACCAGGTCTTGGTATTAGATTAACGTGTCCGAGAGGGTCTAGACCCAGATGGTTAAAAGGATTGGAAGAGAGTAGGATTCAAGATGAAGGCATTAGGATGACGTGTCCTGATAGTTTTATCCCAGAGGTACAAGGGAGAGAAGAAAATGAGAGTGTCAAGATGTAAGCGTTGAGATGAAGTGTCAAGTTGGCACTGTGAGAGGGGCTAGAATTATGGGGCCTCAACCTAACATCATGCGTGTGTGAGGAAACCCTCGTGGTTCCACTTGAAATAGGAACTTGCTTCGAAAGGCTGCTCTTAGTGATTCTTGGAAATTGGCTTGACCTGCTCGAATGGTACTAAGATGTTAATTTGGTGATTGATGGTTTACTCTTACCACCCATTCTAGGGGGACGACCTCCATCATGAACCTCATTCATGTTATCTTGTAGGAATAAGTGAGCAATGGATCAAATTTTTAAATGTGTGGGGGTCTTCCTTAAACCTACACATCCTTTATGTGATGTTCCAGATTATCAAAGGTGCTAGGAAATTAACTATAGTAGAGTCCATCGTAGATGGGAAACCTATCATGATATATATATATATATATATATATATATATATATATATATATATATATATATATATATATATATATATATATATATATATATATATATATATATATATTACCACCTGTAACAAACCATCCCCATCTACCCCGATTAATTGGTTGTCCTTGATAATCCAATTCCTCTTGTCATCTTTCCAAAAAATGATATATATATATATATATATATACATATATATATATTTATATATATATATATATATATATATATATATATATATATATATATATATATATATATATATATATATATATATATATATATATATCATTTTTTGGAAAGATGACAAGAGGAATTGGATTATCAGTGACAACCAATTAACTGGGGTAGATGGGGATGGTTTGTTACAGGTGGTATAAGAGCAACTAGGTTCATCCCTTGGAGTGGATGGGCTATATCATGAGCAAGTGATGATTTTCATAAATTAATTGAAGTAACTATTTAGTTGTTAAAATCTAGTTGAACCAATTATATGCATATCTAAGTCATTTATTAATTCTATGATCTATTTAAAATGGAAAAAAACTAAACCTCTGTCATGGGTGAACAAATTAATATTTGAAATAATTTGTCGATTTTGAAAGCATGTATATTAGAGTTAATTATTTTTTTCTTTCTTTCTATAAGCATGTAATAATTTGGGTTGTTTTCTAAATATGGTCCATTACAATGGCTTTGTAAAAGAATATGAACCTCACATAAATTTTCTATTAATTTATTTATTATGCATTAATATTTGGAGTTGCTTGATACATTATTGGTGCATATCAATCATTAAATACTATGGGCTTACTCATAATGTTTTTTTTCATAACATGGATATTAATGGTAGCTCCATGAATGCAAGGTTTATGGTCATCCTTTTATCTATTTGTTTATCACATGACTATATAATTGTGTGTGTAGTTGAAAAAAAGTCACAAGCAGCCTACAAAGAAGACAAATACATAATGGGGACTTGTATGGTGTAATATAGCTCTGATTAGTCACAATAGGGAAGTGATGACTTCAGGTCCAATGGATAAGATAGATCTATTGACCAAGGGGGAAGGAGTCACTCTCCAGATTGGATGAATACTTTGAGAAGCCTAAGGGTTTAAGTTAGCAGCTACAAGGAATATAATTAGAGGGTGGTAAGAGCTCAAGAGAGACAAGCTAAGATAAATGAAATCATCTTGTAAAGTCTATAAAATCTACATTAGAAAAGGTAACCTCATATGGCAGATGGTCATAGAGACAAAAATAGTCTTCATGAGTTAGAATAAAATAAATATAGGGAGAATGGTAGCAGGTGCGGGATAAGTCATAGGCCTGAAAGTGAGGATATTGTGAAGGGAAATGCACCATTGAGCACCTTGAGTGGAAGAACCATGACACATGTGCATCATTATAGCAGACCATCTAGTTCTGCTACCAGAAGGCACCATCATCATTCTAATCATCACCATCATCATCATTTAAGAATAAAATAAAAGGATCACATTCTTGAGGAATTTAAGAAACCCAAGACACCCACATTTGATGTGGAAATGAAGAAATAACATGGTTTATATATATATATATTGGCTACAATTCTATATTGCAGCTCGCGTGGAATTGTGTTAACGACAAATATTACTTCCTCTATTAACTTAATAGCCCATGAATCCATATTAAATGCCTCTTAGTATTGCATTTTAAGCAGTCCTCATGGTCTTCGAAAAGCTTCACAATGCCATTTGTATCAACACTAGAAGCCTAGGGGTGAACCTTGGCATATGGAACTTTACAGAGTGGAAATATTTGTGTCCCTTCTGGTACCTTTCAACTCCCATGTACTTGGGAGGAGAAATCATGTCATAAGCTTAGGAGGGGTAGCATCGTTAATTTCTTTAGTGAGCCATAAAATCCATGGCGTATTTTTTCCATGGGTCCATGTATTTGTAGCACCATGATTACCAAACCCTAGGAAAAATCATGCTCGAATGGCTAAGTTCTACACAGAACAATGCACATCATAGTTAAGTGGAAAATCAAATTATAATTTAATCAAATAAGACAAATCCTTCAAATATGACGAAAACCTAGTTGTCCAAGCTCCTAAATGGAACTCTTAGATTCACATTATCACTATTGGATGAATGTATCTTATGTGTTTCAGAGGAAATATGTCAAAGGTTTGTTCTTACAACATAAACAATGATCGGTATGACTAAGAACTAGGCATGCTGGGCTCATAGCTTGGAGGCAGGGAGAATTCCTATTAACCAGGATGGAGCCCACATGATAGCTCATCCCAAAGGCCAAAATCACATAAGATAAGAAAGGGTAACATGTAGCAGACCGCGGTATGACATTCACAGGGAAATTGTGGCATCCATGTAATCCTGAATGCATGATATTGGTGTAGGGTAGGAAATGGGACAACTCAACCAATAGAGATCTCCCCGATGGTTGAATTAAAACTACAATAAGCAAGAGTCAGGATGATTTTGTACAATATTTCATGGCACTGTTACATTTTGGGCTAGTTGGAAGTAGGGGTCATGTAGTAGTTTGGATCGTCTTTCCAGGTAAAACTAGGGGTTCTCCCTTGGAATCCAAAAACTGCATGTTACGAGATCACATATGTGTTTGGATTAGGATGATGTGTTTAGGTGGTCCCCACCTAGAGGTGCAGGAGGAGCACTGGGGTGTTAGGATCAGTATAACATGTCCCAAAGGGTCCCACCCCAGATGGTTAAAAGGAGTGGCTGAGAGGAGGCACCAGGATGAAGGCATCAAGATGACGTGTCTTTATCGTCTTATGCCCATGGGGGCTTAACTAGTAGAGAAATACAATAGAACATGCGTTCATATTGGGGGATATATATTGAGGGGAAAATGAAATAATATATTTGGGAATATATAAGGGGGTAAAGGGTTTTTATATTGGCAGGTACAAAAAATGGAGCTAAAAGTTAATGAAAAAATATAAAGGCGTATAAAAAATTTTAATGAAAAAATGGATACCTACAATATATAGTAAAAGTACGGGTGTTTTAAAATGGGAAGCTATATTGGGTTCTTATTAATAGGGGGTTAAATAATGTGATTTTCAGAAGTGTTTTCCAATATGTAGTCAAATTAAGGGTATTGTTTAATATTCCATGAACACATGTGATAGGTCATAGGTACATTGAGTGAAGCCCCTATGCTTATCTAAGAGGTAAAGGGGAGAGTGTCAAGACTTCAGCGTTGGGATTAATTTGTAGGTCGACACTATGGGAGCGGCCATAAATGTGGGGCCTCAACCTAGCATCATGTTCACATGAGGAAATCCTTAGGGTTCCACTCGAAATAGGAACCTACTTCTGGAGGGTTCCCTTAGTGAGTTTGGGAAATGGGCTTGACCCTCTTGAATGGTATTTATCTATTAATATAGTGATCAATGATTTCCTCTTAACGCCCATTCTATGGGATGAGCTACCTCATAAGCCTCACGAACGTTAACTTGTAGGAATAAACATGTGGCTCCACTTTTTAAATGTGTTGGGATCTTCCTAAAATATACACTTCCTTAATGTGATGTGGCATATTACCAAAGGTGCTAGGAAATTATCTATAGCAGATTCCATCATATATGGGAAGCCTAGAACTATATATATATATATATATATATATATATATATATATATATATATATATATATATATATATATATATATATATATATATATATATATATGGGTTGAAAATTCATGCATAAATAAATAAGATGAATCAATTTAGGATCGAAGTCATGTGCACAGGGGAAGAAAGGTGGGGTGAGCTATTATCCTAAGTTAATGAATTTAAACTCTCTAAAGAAATAAACTGATAATGAGGAATTATGACAAGAGGAATGGGATTATCACTGACAACGAATTCCATTGGGATAGATGGGGAGGGTTTTTTAGAGGTTGTATCACAACATATGGGTTCAACACTTGGAGTGGGTGGGCTCTATCATGAGAAAGTGATGATTTCTATAAATTAATTGAATAAATTATTTTATTGTTAAAATCCAGTCTAATTAATTACCTGTAAGCCTAAGTGGTGTATTTACTATGTGATCTATTTAAAATCGCAGAAAATTAAACTGTTGGCCTAATTGAACAAATTAATAGTTGTAATAATTTGTGGATTTTGAAGGCATGTATATTACAGTTAATGATTTGTTTTTTTTTCTATAATCATGTAATAATTATGTTTGTTTGCTACAAATGGCACATTACAGTGGCTATGCAAAAGAATATGAACCATGCATAAGTTTTCTATTCATTTATTTATTATCCACTAAAAGTTGGAGCTGCTTGATACATGATTGGTGCATATCGATTTTTAAATATCATGGGCTTACTGACAATTTTCTAGGGATAGTAATGGTAGGTCCATGAATGCAAGGTTAATGGTCATACTTGTATCTATTTTTTTATCATGAGTATCTAACAGTGTGGGTGATTGAAAACATATCACAAGAAGCCTAAGGCAGAGAAAAATACAGAATGAGTACTTGTATGGTGTAGTATAGCTCTGATTAGTCACAATATGGAAGTGATGTGGTGAGGGTCAATGGATAGGATAGATCAGTTGAATAAGGGGGAGCAAATCACTCTCCATATTGGATGGATAATTGAAGAAGCATAAGGGTTGAAGTTAGGATCTTTAAGGAAGAAAATTAGAGGCTCATAAGAGATCAAGAGAGACAAGCTAAGATAAATTCCATCATCCTAAAAAGTATATATATATATATATATATATATATATATATATATATATATATGGGTTGAAAATTCATGCATAAATAAATAAGATGAATCAATTGAGGATCGAAGTCATGTGCACAGGGGAAGAAAGGTGGGGTGAGCTATTATCCTAAGTTAATGAATTTAAACTCTCTAAAGGAATAAATTGATAATGAGGAAATATGACAAGAGGAATGGGATTATCACTGACAACCAATTCCATTGGGATAGATGGGGAGGGTTTTTTAGAGGTTGTATCACAACATATGGGTTCAACACTTGGAGTGGGTGGGCTCTATCATGAGAAAGTGATGATTTCTATAAATTAATTGAATAAATTATTTTATTTTTAAAATCCAGTCTAATTAATTACCTGTAGGCCTAAGTGGTGTATTTACTATGTGATCTATCTAAAATTGCAGAAAATTAAACTGTTGGCCTAGTTGAAAAAATTAATAGTTGTAATCATTTGTGGATTTTGAAGGCATGTATATTACAGTTAATGATTTGTTTTTTTTCTATAATCATGTAATAATTAGGTTTGTTTGCTACAAATGGCACATTACAGTGGCTATGTAAAAGAATATGAACCATGCATAAATTTTCTATTCATTTATTTATTATCCACTAAAAGTTGGAGCTGCTTGATACATGATTGGTGCATATCGATTTTTAAATATCATGGACTTACTGACAATTTTCTATTTTCATAACAGGGATAGTAATGGTAGCTCCATGAATGCAAGGTTAATGGTCATACTTGTATCTATTTCTTTATCGTGAGTATCTAACAGTGTGGGTGATTGAAAACATATCACAAGAAGCCTAAGGCAGAGACAAATACATAATGAGTACTTGTATGGTGTAGTGTAGCTCTGATTAGTCACAATATGGAAGTGATGTGGTGAGGGTCAATGGATAGGATAGATCAGTTGAATAAGGGGGAGCAAATCACTCTCCATATTGCATGAATAATTTAAGAAGCATAAGGGTTGAAGTTAGGATCTTTAAGGAAGAAAATTAGAGGCTCATAAGAGATCAAGAGAGACAAGCTAAGATAAATTCCATCATCCTAAAAAGTATATATATATATATATGGGTTGAAAATTCATGCATAAATAAATAAGATGAATCAATTGAGGATCGAAGTCATGTGCACAGGGGAAGAAAGGTGGGGTGAGCTATTATCCTAAGTTAATGAATTTAAACTCTCTAAAGGAATAAATTGATAATGAGGAAATATGACAAGAGGAATGGGATTATCACTGACAACCAATTCCATTGGGATAGATGGGTAGGGTTTTTTAGAGGTTGTATCACAACATATGGGTTCAACACTTGGAGTGGGTGGGCTATATCATGAGAAAGTGATGATTTCTATAAATTAATTGAATAAATTATTTTATTGTTAAAATCCAGTCTAATTAATTACCTGTAGGCCTAAGTGGTGTATTTACTATGTGATCTATTTAAAATCGCAGAAAATGAAATTGTTGGCCTAGTTGAACAAATTAATAGTTGTAATAATTTGTGGATTTTGAAGGCATGTATATTACAGTTAATGATTTGTTTTTTTTATATAATCATCTAATAATTAGGTTTGTTTGCTAAAAATGGAACATTACAGTGGCTATGTAAAAGAATATGAACCATGCATAAGTTTCCTATTCATTTATTTATTATCCACTAAAAGTTGGAGCTGCTTGATACATGATTGGTGCATATCGATTTTTAAATATCATGGGCTTACTGGCAATTTTCTATTTTCATAACAGGGATAGTAATGGTAGCTGCATGAATGCAAGGTTAATGCTCATACTTGTATCTATTTTTTTATCGTGAGTATCTAACAGTGTGGGTGATTGAAAACATATCACAAGAAGCCTAAGGCAGAGACAAATACAGAATGAGTACTTGTATGGTGTAGTATAGCTCTGATTAGTCACAATATGGAAGTGATGTGGTGAGGGTCAATGGATAGGATAGATCAGTTGAATAAGGGGGAGCAAACCACTCTCCATATTGGATGGTTAATTTAAGAAGCATAAGGGTTGAAGTTAGGATCTTTAAGGAAGAAAATTAGAGGCTCATAAGAGATCAAGAGAGACAAGCTAAGATAAATTCCATCATCCTAAAAAGTATATATATATATATATATATATATATATATATATATATATATATATATATATATATATATATGGGTTGAAAATTCATGCATAAATAAATAAGATGAATCAATTGAGGATCGAAGTCATGTGCACAGGGGAAGAAAGGTGGGGTGAGCTATTATCCTAAGTTATTGAATTTAAACTCTCTAAAGGAATAAATTGATAATGAGGAAATATGACAAGAGGAATGGGATTATCACTGACAACCAATTCCATTGGGATAGATGGGGAGGGTTTTTTAGAGGTTGTATCACAACATATGGGTTCAACACTTGGAGTGGGTGGGCTCTATCATGAGAAAGTGATGATTTCTATAAATTAATTGAATAAATTATTTTATTGTTAAAATCCAGTCTAATTAATTACCTGTAGGCCTAAGTGGTGTATTTACTATGTGATCTATTTAAAATTGCAGAAAATTAAACTGTTGGCCTAGTTGAACAAATTAATAGTTGTAATAATTTGTGGATTTTGAAGGCATGTATATTACAGTTAATGATTTTTTTTTTTCTATAATCATGTAATAATTAGGTTTGTTTGCTACAAATGGCACATTACAGTGGCTATGTAAAATAATATGAACCATGCATAAGTTTTCTATTCATTTATTTATTATCCACTAAAAGTTGGAGCTGCTTGATACATGATTGGTGCATATCGATTTTTAAATATCATGGGCTTACTGACAATTTTCTATTTTCATAACAGTGATAGTAATGGTAGCTCCATGAATGCAAGGTTAATGGTCATACTTGTATCTATTTTTTTATCGTGAGTATCTAACAGTGTGGGTGACTGAAAACATATCACAAGAAGCCTAAGGCAGAGACAAATACAGAATGAGTACTTGTGTGGTGTAGTATAGCTCTGATTAGTCACAATATGGAAGTGATGTGATGAGGGTCAATGGATAGGATATATCAGTTGAATAAGGGGGAGGAAATCACTCTCCATATTGGATGGATAATTTAAGAAGCATAAGGGTTGAAGTTAGGCTCTTTAAGGAAGAAAATTAGCGGCTCATAAGAGATCAAGAGAGACAAGCTAAGATAAATTCCATCATCCTAAAAAGTATATAAAATATGAAATTGAAAAGGTAACTTCAAATGATGGGTCTTCATAGAAACATAAATATTATTCATGTGTCAGAAGAAAATGAAATTGAAGAGGATGGTAGCAGGTCCATGAAAATGCGTAATTTTAAAAGTGAGGATACTGTGAAGGGAAATGCACCATTGAGAACCCCAATAGGAATAACTAGAACACATGTCAATGATTCTTGCAGAGCATCTAGTTCTGCTACCATAAGTGTTACACTAAAAATTGTCATCCTAACATTCTGCTAAGGGTATGAGCTCATTATAACTCATACTTCCTCCTTTTGCAAGTCTAACATATCATTTCTTCATATCAAGCCTTGAAAATTAGAGAAAAGTTCCTAGAAATCTCCTAAACTTTGGTATCGCACTTTCTCTATACATTTCCTGCGGGCCCGCACCTAATGTTCAGCTATCCTGCGGACCAACACCGCACTTTCTATGTGTTATAGGTTCGGACTCCTGTAAAACTAAAAAAGGCGAGAAAGTAAAGTTAAAAAGTTGATTTGAGATTAATTCTAGAATATTATAGACGAGAATTTTCGGGAACGAGTACGCTTTGATAAGCTACATGTATCCCTTACCTTATGGAGCTAACCCTTTGATGTGAGGAGCTTATCCCTTTGAAGGAGGATTCTATCCCTTCATATTTGGAACAGAAAAGCCTCCTCTTTTCCATTATAAAAAGAGGCATTGGGTAGCCTCAAAGGTAGTTGGAGCCTTAGAATATTTGAAGATAAGTGTTGTTGAGATTCAGACTCAATTAAACAAGACTTTTGTGAGGAGATATCACATGCCTCTATTTGTCTTGGTTGAAAGAGTGTAGATCTTGTCAAAGTAGAGGAGACTCCTGCTTCGGACCCTGGGAAGGCCTGTGCAACATCAAGGCTCAGGTTGTAAGGTTTTCCTTCTTTTGAAATTAATACAAATATACTCATTTTTCTCAATAAGCTGTTTGTTAATGGTTTATTTCATAGATTCCTTGATCACTATGATAAGCATGGTTTATGAGGATGTATATACAGGTGCTATGTAATACTTTGCTTGTTTGTGACTGCATGTTTACAAGCGAAACTCCTTCAAGCGTGCGAAGGACAATAACAACTTCAAATAAGCACTGGACATAAGGTAGGTCTTTTAACACCTATATAGAGCTTTTCATATATCATATATGCTTAGAGAAAGATTATTCTATTTGGCTGTTTTTTGCTAGATACTTTTAGTACTAGGGAGATCGGTCTTGTCCACAAGAACGATTTATCCGTCCAACAAATTGGCGACCATACTGGGGAAGAACTTGTTGTGTTTTTTGGTTCTCTTTTATTTTGATTCGAGGAAACATTTTTCTTAGTTTTTGATTGATAGACATCTGCCTGGGTAGTTTAGGTTTTCTCTGTTTTAGAAAATTTTCAAATCTTTAGTGTTTTTCTCTAATTTTTTCTGGGACCGCACTCTGTCTTCTTTTTACAGTGCGGGCAATTTCGCATCTTCTTTTAGTAAACAGTGCGGTACCGCACCTGGTACTTCTGGAAGCCTGCGAACCCTGTTTAAATTTTAGAAAAACTCTAGATTTCTTTCTTTAGTTTATCTTTATTTTGATTTAGTATTTTTTATTTCTGCCCAGATTGATTACTCTTTCTGTCAAAAACTTTCTATGAATGAATTCCAACAGTGTTGATATTTTGATGATTTTCTAGAAGATTTTGCATTTTCGATTGTTTTTCACTTGGTCTTTGTAGCGATTTGAAGCATTTGAAATTTTGAAATACCTTAGATTACATCAGTTTTCTTGTCTTTTTGCTGAATCTGACCTGCTTGTGAAATCATCCTTTATTGAGAAATAAAGCTACTTGTTTCTTTGCAAATATTCGAAAAAGAACTTTGTTATTGGTTTTTGAATTTCATTTTTATAAAAAAAACATATTTGAGTGTTTTTGATATGTTTGTTATTCTGGACGAATAGATCCTTAGTTTGCTGAACAACTAAGTAAAACATTCTTCAAAAAATCTTAAAGCATTTATTCATTTAGATTGTTTAAATTTTTTTTTTAGATCTCAAAGTTAGTTTTGTAGTTTTGAGTGCGAATTAGTAGATCTCAAAGTTAGTGTTGAAGTTTTGAGTGTTTTTTAGAAATTTGTAGATCTCTTTTGAAGGAATTTTTTTTTTGTAGCTACAAGTTTTGAAAGAAAATGGATTTCGTTGTGAGCTTCAATCATTTATTGGAAAAGACAAAAATATTTTCATTCAATCATTCTTTATGTTTAAAGGAAGAATTGTTTATTAAAAGGATTGCATTCTCCAAATCTTTCTTTAGATAGAATTTCATTGAAAGAAAAAGAATTGATTATCATTCTTAGGTGCATTTTTAGTGTTTTTGGAAGTCGAGTCTTCACACCACCAAAGTTTCATTTCCGCACCCATTGACTTAAGAAACAACTCTCAAAAGTAACGCTTAATTAAAATTCATCTAGCAATCTTTTATTTTCTAGGGCTCTTATCACCAACATAGCTTAGGCTAGTATCTTGGAGTAGGGAGTAATTAACTCTCCAAGATAGTAAAAACAAACAAGTAGACAAATCTTGCGGAAGGAAGAAATTCCAATTGTTGCATATATGCTCTGGGAAGCTCCTCTTAAAGGAGTCAAGCACGAGATCATATATGAACCAGTGAGGTAATCAATCCTTCCTCATTGGGAACGATAAAAGATATACACGTATTAACAATGGTAAACCTCGGATAGACCATTGTCGAGGAGCCTGGGGTCACTTTTTGGCATACCTTGGATTATTTCAAGGAACCTTCAAGGGGATTGAGCTTTGTTACTCTTCCCTTGCGTGTGTGTCGGATCGTAGACTGTTCCCCCAGGTATATTTGTTTCTGTTGGTAACCTTAGAGGCCATAATATTTAGGATTCTTTCCTAAGGTGACAGTGGAGGGAAGATCCCACTATACCTAGAGCAGACGTCGGCTAGACTCACTTGGACTCTCTGGAGGGTTATCTTCACTCGATATGGTATAGTGGAGAAACTTGCACCGGTCTGTTTCATTAAGTAGGTTGTCGGGGTAACTGTTCCAACCGCCCTTTTCGTATTAAATTTCTACTAAGTTGGATTTCATCACCAACTAGTGTTTTTAGTATGGAAAGTTACTGTTTGTGTGTGGTTTAAACTCTTAGATTTTTTAAGCGTATGATTCAACTGTTTGTTTCTTAGAGACTTTAGGTGTTTTCATTGAAATTTTCTTTGTTTGCGTGTGGTTAATTAATTTTTTAATCGTGGCGGACTTGCCAAGACAATCCCGGAGACTGCAAGGGAAACCCCCTGAATATACACCAAGTTAGCTTGAAGGGCTTCGTGCTCTGGTATCGTCTAGTAGCGGTAGGATTACATCAACAGAAATTGGAACTTCATCCATTGTAATTCATCCCGATTATCAAACACCTACAACAGAATACATTCAAGAGCCAATTTCAGTTATATTTCTCCTTCCAGTGAACTAGTTGATGAACCTGAAATCTCTGAACCTGAAACTGAACCTTCTGTTTTGGAAACATCCTCTGGATTTATTTCACCAACTTCTAGTGATCTTGGTTCACCTAGGGTAAGAAATATCGTCACTGACGATCTTCCAGCTGGTCTTATTTCTATTGAAGAACTTATTAATCCAGACGAAGATATATCTCTTCCCGACTCCCCTCAATCTTTAAATCTTAGGGAGCGTGAATCTATTTTCTACAGCCCTATTCGAACTAGTGCTTGGTATCTATCCTTAACAAAATTTTTAGAAAATCCGGGTCTTGCTTTTCATCCACCTCGAGGTCCATTTCATCCTACACCCAGAGGTTACTATCCACCATCCATTATGGCAGGAAAGTCATCAATGTTTTCCCAGACTCCGGAATCATTTTTACATGGTGGTCCTCCTGTTCCTTCAGGATACCACGCTCTATCTGGTACTTTCTCGGGAGCAGCTCCTCAACCCATTAAAAATTTGTTATCATCTGGTCTTAATGGTCTTAAAATTGAAACGTCGAACGCAGAGAAAATTTTTATGATGTCTGGTAATGTTCCCAATCCTCAACCACAAGGCAGTCAGATACCGCCTCGGGGGCAACCTCAAGGAAATCCATTACTGCCTGGGGGGCAACCTTAGGGTAGTCAGTTACCACCTGGGGGGCAACCTTCAAGTAGTCAGTTACCACCTGGAGGGCAACCTCAAGGTAGTCAGTTACCACCTGGAGGGCAACCTCAAGGTAGTCAGTTACCACCCGGGGCACAACCTCAAGGTAGCTTTTTCCCAGGACAAAATGTGGAATCATATTATTTTGGGGGACAACCCCAAGGACAGTACATACCTCAAGGGTATCAACCTTCAGGACAGTACATACCTCAAGGTCAACCCCAAACTCAATATGCTCCTCAGGGTCCTTACCAACCCCAGCCTCAGTACGCGCCTCAAGGTTATCAACCTCAAGGTCAGTACCAAATTCAAGGTTACCAACAGCCTTCTGGTCAACCATCTATTCAAGGAGCCGGAAATTTACCTCTTAATTATCAACCCTACGTTCAACCAGGTTATGGTCCTTATGTTCAACCTTCTGCGGGACAATACCCCAGAATGATGGTGTGGGATCCATCCCAATATCAACAGCCTATGCAGCCTAATGTGCAATTACCTTACCAGCCTGGACAACCTTTAATTTCTGGTCCAACCTAGCAACCTGTCCAGCCAGCTATTCAAACTCCTGCACCTAGTTTTGTTCAGCAGGCTGGGCCTAGTTCACCTCAGACTCCGCCACAAATTGCTGCAACCGCTGCAACGACTGTCCAACCTGCAACACCTGTTTCTAGAGTACCTGTAACCCCGAGTTCGGCTATCCCTGTATCCGTGCAAATCCCTCAAGTCTCTATACCTCAGTCAGGACCTTCAGTTCAGACTTCGGTTCAGATACCTGCAGGACAAACCGGTACAAGTATAGTTGTCACAAGTCAACCGCAATTCACGTATCAACCGTACTAGGGACAGCCACAATTCGGTCCCTATACTCAAAATCCAAACTATCAGTATCAACCGTACCCTGGTTATACTTATCAACATCCTCAACAACCCCAGTTTGGTATGATTAATCCTAGTTTTCCGGGAGGTTACACAATTCCTAATGCAAATCCGATTCCCAGCTATCCTGGGTATCCACCTCCTGGAACTGCTTTGGCTACTCAAGTTTTTCGTGATCCTAACCGTCAATTACCATTTATAGCAACTTTAGATTTACCTGATTTGATGCGCCTTACGAATGATCCAATTTTTTATTATCAGAACTGGCCGCCAATGCCACATAAGTTGCCGAGTGATATACCAAAATTCGAAGGTAAGTCAGGAGAGGATCCATCAAATCACGTCATGGCTTATCACCTCTGGTGTGTGTCTAATTCAATTATTGATGATTCGATTCGCTTATGTCTTTTCCAAAGAACTCTTATTGGTCTTGCAGGCAAATGGTACATCGAGCTACCACGAGGCTCGTTTCATAACTTCAGTCAGTTAGCAACTGCCTTCTTGACTCATTTTCAGTTGCCAGTCAGATACGACAATGGCACGGAATTATTAACTTCGCTGAAACAATCCACGTCTACGTATATTTCTGATCATATTCATGAATGGCGACGTAGGAGACGTTTGGTGAAAGTTTATATTCCAGATCAAATTTTGGTAGAATGGTTTGTTAAATCATTGTTACCCAATATTACTGAAGATGTAGCTAAGTCTACTGTTGTTACTGAAGAGCAAGTAATTTCTCAAGCTCAGTACCTTGACCTCGTTTATACGCAGTCAGGTACTTTACATGAAAAAATCCCAGACCTTCCAAAACAAGGTCAAATAGTTGCTGCTCCTTCAGGGTCTCATGCTGCTGACGGTATGATTGGTACGGTCAATTCTAAAAGCAAGAAGAAATCTTTGAATAATTCTTCTCCTATTATAACTTTACCTGATTCCCCTAAAGGAGAATCTTCCCCCGAAGTTTCTACCGATATTCACGTCGTAGAGACATCTACGACCAAATCTAAATCCGGTGGTAAAAAGAAAGGGAAGAATAAAAACAAAAAGAATTCGAAAGAGAAAACTGATAAAGATGAATCCAATGATGAAACACGTAAACCTCGTTATCCTTGTTTCATTTGTGAAGAGGATCATTTCAAGAAAGAATGTCCATATCGAGCCGAAGTTATGAAATCCGTTAAAGGATCGCAACAACTTGTTGTCTTGAAGGATCCTTTTCCAATTCAAGATAGTAAGATGGTTGGTTCTACCTCGACTACTTTTGAAGAACCTATTATGATGATTTCTCATGTAAGGATTGCGACGCGATCGCAAGATTACGGTAGTAAGCATCCTGTTGATGGTAAAGAAGCAGAATATTCTAATGCAAATGCATCAACTACACCTCCTCCTATTTCTGGTTCGCTACAGATCGAGAAACAAAATCCATACTTAATAAATAAACCACCTGCTAAAGATGTTCTTCGTAAATCAGCTTTCAATCCACATGCGAGAGCTGCTCAGAATTACAACATTGTTGAAGACTTAGCTATTTCTCCTTCAGCAATGTCAGCTTTGGAAGTGCTGCAATCATGCCCAGCACAGCGTAAATTACTTTTGTCTGCTATAGGAGTTGTTGATATTCAGGATTCTAACCTTATAATATTCGATTTATAAAATAGTACACCTCGTCTACCTCACCAAATGGCTTTCCAGATTCCAGTGTTAGTAAAAAATTGACCAATCTTTCAGACTGTGATTGATGAGGGAGCTTCAACGTGTATTATGTCGATTCAGTGTTGTAAATCACTTGGTTCTCGTACACTTAGCCAATCTACGATGATTCTTAAGGCTTTTGATGGTCGAGGTTTTTAACCTTTTGGTATTTTGTAGGATTTACCCATAGGGGTCGAAGGTAAAATAGTAAATCTAGATGTGGAAGTGGTTGATGCCCCTCTAGATTACAACCTTCTCGTAGGTCGCAGTTGGTATTATGCTATGACTGCTGTTGTTTCTTCGGTCTTTCGACTCATAAAATTTCCATATCAAGGAAAGATCATTACAATAGATAAATTAACTTATTTCTCTTCCGACCCAGCCTCTACAGAAACAATCCAGCACGTTGGTAAAGCGGCTATCCCTTATAAGGATGTTGGAGTAGGATTGATTAAAGATTCTGGTTTACTAGGAACTTTTTCCTTTCCTCCTCCTAACGTATTTCCTTCTATTGCAAATATTCACATGATTTCGTCAGACACTTTTACGTTTGATGATCCTTGGATCGTACCTTCTGACTCCGAGTTAGATTCAATTGATGGCATGATGCCTTTGAGTCCATTTGAAATTTCATATCAGGATGTACAGTAATTTTCCGACACCTCTTCAACCGGAATTGATCCAATGAATGGGATCCATGAGGAATCACTTTCTATATCTAGTTCAGCCACAACAAAATTTCCTGAACTTGTTCATACTGATGAGAAAATTTGTGAGTTTTTTTTTCTGTTGACGATTTACCATGGGAAGATCTACATCACCGATTTTCATTTTTACCTGAGCTAGATCATTTTGAAAATGATTTCGCTTCAATTTTTACTGCTTAATATGTTAAAGAACCATAGAATCCTTTGCAAAATCCTGATTCTGAGTTAAATTTGGAAAATATATCTCGAACGGTTCCCATTGACATTTCAGTAAAACCAGGAATAATTGAAAACATTCATATAGGTGCTTGTTGTACTGAAGATGAAATTAAAGCTTATAAAACCCTATTTCAAGAATTCCGTGATGTTTTTTCCTGGTCCTATGAAGAAATGCCAGGAATTGATCCCTCAATCGTTGTACATGAAATTAAGACTTACCCGGATGCCAAACCTGTTCGTCAACATTTACGTCAAATTCATCCTAGAAAAGCTGCTACTATCAAAGCAGAAGTTGAAAAATTACTTCGTGCAAGATTCATTTATCCAATCCCCTTAATGGATTAGGTATCGAATATTGTTCCTGTGACTTAAAAAATAGGAACAATAAGAGTATGTATCGATTATAGGGATATTAATCGAGCTTGTCCCAAGGACAATTATCCAACCCCCTATATCGATCAAATAATTAATGATTGTGCTGGTAGTGAAATGTTTTCTTTTATGGATGGATTTTCAAGCTACAATCAAATAAACATACTCCCTGCTGATCAACCGAAAACATATTTTATTTGTCCATGGGGGACGTTTTCTTATTACAAACTACCTTCTGGATTAAAGAACGCTGGAGCAACTTTTCAATGGGAAATGTCTTACGAATTTCATGACATTAAACACATTGTGCAGCCTTATCTCGATGATTTACCTGCTCATTCGTTGCATAGGGCCGACCATCTCACTCATTTACGAGCCATCTTTATGAGATGTCGGCATTATCAAATTATGTTGAATCCACACAAATGTTTTTTCTGTGTAGAATCAGGTCGTTTACTAGATTTTGTTGTTTCAAAAGCAGGCATTCGCGTTGATCCGTCGAAGGTCAAAGCTATTGTTAAATTGCCTCCTCCTTCGACTTTACGCCAACTTCAAAGTTTGCAGGGGAAAACAAAATTTTTACGTCGATTCATTCCTAACTATGCCGAGCTTATAAAGGGTTTTACCCGATTGTTGAAATAGAACATTCCATTCTTTTGGGATGAGATCGTTGATCGATCTTTTGATGCTCTTAAACACGTGTTGACCCATGCACCGTTATTGCATCCTCCCAAATACAATCAGGATTAATTTTTGTACCTCGCCGCTTCTTATTCCACCATTGGGATGGTATTAGTGCAGGAAGATGAATCTCACAATGAACATGTGATTTACTATCTTAGTCTAAATATGCATCCGACTGAGATAAAATATACACATGTTGAGAAATTGGCCTTGGCATCTGTACACAATGTCCAAAGATTTAGACATTACATTTTGTTATGCAAAACCACAGTAATTTCTAACTGTAACCCTATGATGTACATTTTGACCAAACAATTGCTAGGGGGCAAGTATTCCAAATGGATATTCATCCTACAGGAATTTGACTTGGAATTTAAAAAATCCAAGGCAAAGAAATATTTGGTCTTTGCGGAACTAATGTGTGATTTCCCCTCTATTGATATTGAAACAGTGGTAGAGGAGTCCATTGCAGATGAATCTTTGTTTCTTATCAGTACTATTGATCCATGGTATGGAGATATTATTGTTTATCTCCAAACCCAATCTTTTCGGCCCGAAATCTCATGATCTCAGCGACAGAAAATACGTTTCCAATCCCAACAGTATAATATTATTGGTGATACACTTTATCATCGTGGAACGGATTCTATTTTTTGACGCTGTCTTACTCATGATGAAGCTAAAAAGGTTTTAAATTATTACCATTCTGGAGCATGTGGCGGTCATATGTCTAGGTATGCCACTGCCCAAAAGATATTGCGCGCTGGTTATTTATGGCCATCATTATTCAAAGATTGTATTTATGCCGTCCAGAAATGCCATAATTGTCAACTTTTTATCGTAAAATGCGCACGCCACCCACTCCTCTTCACCCTATAATTGCTGTTGGTCCTTTCGCGAAATGGGGTATCGATTTTATTACATGTAACCCTCACTCGGCCGGGGGGCATGCATATATTATCTTAGCAGTAGATTATTTTACTAAGTGGGCCGAGGCGATGCCTACATTTTCGGCTGATGGCAAGACTGCTGCAACTTTCATATTTAATCACATAATTGCTAGGTTCGGTGTTCCTCAAGCCATTATTACAGATCATGGAAGTCATTTTCGGAATGCCATGATGACTGAACTGACAAATCAACTTGGACTGCGTCACGATAGTTCCACTCCATATTATCCACAAGCCAATGGTCTGGTTGAAGCCATCAATAAAGTTTTAGTCACCATGATCAAACGCATTATTGGTATTCACAAGACGAATTGGCATTCCATGTTATTTTCAGCAATTTGGGCATATCGAACCTCGGTAAAAACATCAACTGGTTTCACTCCCTTTCAACTCGTTTACGGTTTGGAAGCTGTGTTGCCGATTGAATGCAAAATTTCGTCACTGAAATTAGCCATAGAATTACTCCCAGCTACGTCTGAAGAGGAGAAACGTTTCTTGTACTTGGCTCAACTAGATGAGAATCGATGAAATGTTGCAATAGAAAACGAGGCTCATGTTAAACGAAGTAAAGCTCAGTATGATAGAAGCGTGACCCCTCGAAATTTTTCAGAAGGATACCTAGTCTTACTTTATGATCAAGCCAATGATAAAATAGGGGCTGGGAAATTCGTGCCTATGTGGCATGGTCCTTTCATTGTCAAACGAAAGTTAGCAAAAGGAGCCTATGAGTTGATAGATTTTGACGGTGTCCATTTGGATAAACCCAGAAATGGGCTTTATCTAAAGCGATATTATGCTTAAAACTTGGTGTGGAGATTTTTTATTAGATTAGATTTCTTTACTGCTGGTGTGTCTTAGTTTAGAAAAGTGTGCCTAGTTTAGAAGTGTGTTTTATCACTTTTCTTGCTTATCTCAGTTTTACTCTTGATATTGTAGATGTCGACGTCTCTTCAAACCTACATTGGTTTTGCTGATGGTGCTTGTCGTAGTACATGGAACATTTCTTCCGCAGGTTGGGTTATTTATTCACTCTCTGACGAGTTAATATCCATGCATGGGGTAAGCCTTGGTAAAACAACGAATAACATTGCCGAGTATAGTGCAGTGATTGAGTTATTGTCTTAATCCATATCATTTGGAATTCGGAGTTTGATTGTTAGGTTGGATTCTGAACTTGTTGTATTACAGCTTAACAGGGTCTATATCATTAGGAATCCAGTGTTATTACAGTTATTTTTAAGAGTTCGTCTCTTGGAACGTGAATTTGATTATATCGAATATCAACATATTCCAAGACATTTAAATACATTAGCAGATGCAGTTGCTTCTAGTATGATAAATCAACATTTGCAATAATCAAAACAGTAAATCAAACATCCTCCATAACATGCACACAGATAGCTGGTAAATAGTGATATATCATAATATAGTAGTGTTTTCAAAAAATATACATCGTCTTCGATCATAGGTTGGAAACACCTTATGATCGGTAGAATGATAACACAAAAAGGAAAAAAAAATGAGTCTACAACGTGATCATCCCATCACTGATGGTGATCACGATAATAGACCACTGCTCGGGCCACCCTACATAGGAACCTCCTAAAAGGTCCTGGAACACCAATCACGTATCTCTGTAATCTGAGTGGAATCTCATCTATGTCCATCTCTGGAATGTCTAGAGTCAGGCGCTCTAGGTGATGCTCTAAGTCAGATAAGATTTCCGCTGATTGGCCTGCTAGGGCTGGGGCTGGTGCAACTGCAGCTGGTTGTCTTTTGTCATAAGGATGGAGATGGGCTGGTTGCCGTGGGCCCACATCTGCATTCAAAACTTTTGGTTATTAGCTTCAAAGACGATCAAAAAATAAAAAAATTAGAACTTAGAAATTGTTGAAAATGATTTTACCTGATTCATCCCACTGTTCCCCGGCTGGGAGAGTCATCTCTCAGTCACCGCGGAAATATATCCCGGCATATGGAAAGTCCTCTATGGTAAAAATTTGGCGATCCAGCCAACGAAAATATGAAGGAGGAAATCGAACAATTTCAGAGCCCTCAATACTGTGATGGGCCATCAGTGCGACCCAACGAGTCATCCTAGGTTCTTGAACTCGACCGGCATCAACAGAAATACTCTACGGAGCTAGCATGGGGATCCTCTCTAGAGAAAAGGTAATGACAATGGATCCATATCCAAAGTTTTTTAGTTTACCATTCTTCGCTCTAGTCAATTGGCCTTTTATATTGGCCAACACAGCTTCGCACCAGTTGAAAATGGTGCCGCGAAAACAGTCCACAGCAATACGCATTTGGGAACCGGTAGCCACATGTAGCGCAGCACTCCAACACAGTCTGGTAACAGTAAATGAAATAACTTTCAGCTTGGGACGGATCATATTTTTTATGTCAATCCATTTGTCCCTAGGGTTTTCCTGATCATTACATAATTCTAGTTGAATACTAGCGATAGACTGGCCACCTGGCCTAGTCCCAAATAGAGAAACTTGTTCGCCCCTTTTGGACAAACCAGTCAGAAAATAAATATCCTCCAGCTCAATTTCGAGCTGGTGGCCAGCAATAATGAAACACTGGTCCTGCATGTTCCACCTGTTTACCAGCCATGTCAGGAGGTCTACCTGTGCCCTCATGCCTTGGATGGCCCAGAATTTATATATACCGCATGCTTTTAATGCTTTCATTGTGGGAAAATGGAGCATTGCGGCGTCATCCACATCCTCATGTTCGCGTTCTCTCCAAATCAACATCTTGTTACTCCTACAATGCATAAAAACACAAGTTAGAACAATCTAATTTGGAAATTTTTGGGCGGCAAATGAGAAATTTGAGTTTTAAATTTAAACGCGCGGGGAGCGCACTTATCCTTTATACACAGTGCATAGAAACGCACGCGCTTTGTGTGATGAGTGCGGACCCACGACTTTTTTCCATATAGAAAAAATTCGGGGTCCGCAGGTCCCATGTGTCTCACCTGCAGACCCCCGCGGGCAAATTTTTTAAACCATATTTTTCCCTAAAAATAAAATCTAAAGCCTAAAACTGAATTGTAAATGGATGAAATACAAGATTAGGAGGTCGTGGATTACCTGGGACTGACGGTTCTCGATTTCACCAGACGGATTTTCCAAAATCTTCACAGGAACTTTCTTACCCAAAAGCTTTTACTTTTCACTCTGAAACTGAACAGTAAAAATGAAATTGAAAAAGTCCTTTTTATAAGTTTTTTCGAATAGATGAATTTTTAATTTGTTTATTTTTCACTTTAAAAAAGGTATTTTTGAAAGAATTTTTACTTATCTTAAACAGGTATGTGTAATGTTTCAAGTTTTTGTATAGAAATTGGATTTTTCAGGAAAACTGATCATTTTTCAACAAAGAGCATACTTTTATCACTTTTTCAGACTCTTTCAAAAATTTACGAAAAAGTGAAACATTGGAGTCCTCTTTTAAGCCCTTTTCAGACTCTATAAACATGAAAAGATTGCCGAGTACTTGATTATTCGAACTCATTAAAGTAAATGAATGATCGTCCCTTCAGTATAAGTTTACCCCTTTTACGAATTGAAATGGACTATTTACGAAAAATGTATATGTTGACTAATTACGGTCAATAGAGTTCTCTCCCACATTATTTTATCCATTTTCGGGCTCGAGAGACTAAATTTACAAAAAAGTACACCCATGGAGTTTTCTTAAGTTTTTTCTTCTGACTCCCTAAAATTGAAAAACACCGAGTTTCTCCTATACTGGAATCGTTAAAATTTAACAGTAAAGGACCTGTTCAATTTTAAAACAGGAACGAACCACTCCTTCTTAGGGTTCGAATCTTAAACTAAGTTGGACTCATCTGAAGGATGAGCTTATAAGCAAGCAAATTCTATCCTCAAGCTTGTCAAAAATAAATAGGTACTTGCCAGAAATGGTGGGGGAAAAGAGAGAAAAATGAGTGTGTTTGTTGTATTTTTTTTTTTTCGAAAATCCAGTCAACCACTCTTGAACATGACACTTTCATTTACCTGGGTTGGGAAATCCTTTGCCTAACAGTTAATCAAACCACATTGAAAATCTTCAGCTGGTTTCTGGGTATTAGCTTTGGGTCAATTGTCACTAAGCCATCTGCAGTGTCTTTATGTGTTCAAGAGGACAGTTCAAATAAACCATTCATCTGCAAAATATCTGTCATCCATTTTTGACCATCCCTGAGTCAGTCCTTGCCAATATATTTTCAAAACTTGATCTATGATTTTGTGTTGTGTGCTTGCCTATGACGGATCACTTTCTATCGATGACAGCTCATTATCTAGGAAGTTGATCTAGAAATCGTCAGTACCTCATGAAAAAAACAGAGTTTCTCCTATACTGGACTCATTAAAATTTAATAGTAAAGGACTTGTTCAATTTTAAAACAGGAACGAACCACTCCTTCTTAGGGTTCGAATCTTAAACTAAGTTGGACTCATCTGAAGGATGAGCTTATAAGCAAGCAAATGCTATCCTCCTCAAGCTTGTCAAAAATAAAGAGGTACTTGCCAGAAATGGTGGGGGAAAAGAGAGAAAAATGAGCGTGTTTGTTGTATTTTTATTTTTCAAAAATTCAGTCAACCACTCTTGAACACGACACTTTCATTTACCTGGGTTGGGAAATCCTTTGCCTAACAGTTAATCAAACCACATTGAAAATCTTCAACCGGTTTCTGGGTATTAGCTTTGGGTCAATTGTCACTAAGTCATCTGCAGTGTCTTTATGTGTTGAAGAGGACAGTTCAAATAAACCATTCATCTGCAAAATATCTGTCATCCATTTTTTACCATCCCTGAGTCAGTCCTTGCCAATATATTTTCAAAACTTGATCTATGATTTCATGTTGTGTGCTTGCCTACGACGGATCACTTTCTATCGATGACAGCTCATTATCTAGAAATTTGATCTAGAAATCGTCAGTACCTTGGAATCTGCATGCCTCAATGGCAGGTTTCTCGCCTTCGACGACAGGTTGCATCATTGACATTCGATCGAATGATTCCGTGAGATGTTCGACTCCAGCTCATTCATTCACATTTCATGGATTGTACTGGGTACATTGAGAACCATTGACATTACTGGTGGTTTCTCTCACACTTGTTAACATTTTACATCATTGAATAGTAATCAAGTGGTTTCTACCATGTTTGACTTCAACACATTTATTCACATGGATAGAATCGTACCAGTTCGAGAAGCGGAAATCAAGACCCTGGATCTAGTTTCTACCATCCAGGCTGCGAGGAATTTTGTTATCATTTATACAGTAGACTATTTATAAACAGATGGCTGTGTCCATACTGTGTCTACACATGTCTATGCTGTGATGTATTCAAAATCATTCCTGTATCAGAATGATTTAAGTTAGTTCTAAATAGTTTTGATCTGAGTATGGGAATGCCTACCTCAGCGATGATATGTTTACATATATATATTTTTCATTGAATGTTTTTACAGGTTCCGACTGGGGTGTCCATAGGAGGATCCTTGAAATGATAAAGTACTACACTCTTCATATATGACAGACTTCAGTTTCATCTATTCCAGACTTTGCACTTTAGGGGGCAATCTGTTACACTAAAAATTTTCATCCTAACATTTTTCTAAGGGTATGAGCTCATTATAACTCATACTTACTCCTTTTTCAAGTCTAACATATCATTTCTTCATATCAAGCCTTGAAAATCAGAGAAAAGTTCCTAGAAATCTCCTAAACTTTGGTATCACACTTTCTCGATACATTGCCTGCGGGCCCGCACATAATGTTCAGCTATCCTGCGGACCAACACCGCACTTTCTATGTGTTATAGGTGCGAACTCCTATAAAACTAAAAAAGGTGAGAAAGTAAAGTTAAAAAGTTGATTTGAGATTAATTCTAGAAGATTCTAGACAAGAATTTTCGGAAATGAGTACGCTTTGATAAGGTACATGTATCCCTTACCTTATGGAGCTAACCCCTTGATGTGAGGAGCTTATCCCTTTGAAGGAGGATTCTATCCCTTCATATTTGGAACAGAAAAACATCCTCTTTTCCATTATAAAAAGAGGCATTGGGTAGCCTCAAAGGGAGTTGGAGCTTTAGAATATTTGAAGATAAGTGCTGTTGAGATTCAGACTCAGTTAAACAAGACTTTTGTGAGGAGAGATCACATACCTCTATTTGTCTTGGTTGAAAGAGTGTAGAGCTTGTCAAATTAGAGGAGAATCCTGCTTCGGACCCCGGGAAGGCCTGTGCAACATCAAGGCTCAGGTTGTAAGGTTTTCCTTCTTTTTAAATTAATACAAATATACTCATTTTTCTCAATAAGCTATTTGTTAATGGTTTATTTCATATATTCCTTGATCACTATGATAAGCATGGTTTATGAGGATGTCTATACAGGTGCTATGTAATACTTTGCTTGTTTGTGACTGCAGGTTTACAAGCGAAACTCCTTCAAGCGCGCGAAGGACAATATCAACTTCAAACAAGCACTGGACATAAGGTAGGTCTTTTAACACCTATATAGAGCTTTTCATATATCATATATGCTTAGAGAAAGATTATTCTATTTGAATGTATGTTTCTAGATACTTTTAGTACTAGGGAGATCGGTCTTGTCCGCAAGAACAATTTATCCGTCCAACAATAAGGCACCATCATCATCATTCAAGAAGAAAATCAAAGGATTACAATATTGAGGAATTTAAGAAAGCCAATCCACTCACATTTAATGGGGAAAAGAAGAAATCAGAGTTTGTGTGTGTGTGTGTGTGTGTGTGTGTGTGTATATATATATATATATATATATATATTCTATACAAGGCTATATTAAAGTTCATGTGGAAATGTGTTAATGAGAAGGATTACTTCCTCCATTAACTTAATATCCCATGACTCCATATTAAAGGCTTCTCATCCTTGAATTTTCAGTAGTCGTGGAGGTCCTCGACAAGCTTCACAGTGTGATTGGCCTTGACACTAGAAGATTGAGGGTGCACCTTGGTTTATGGATATTTGCTGAGTGAAAATATTTGTGTGGACCTTCTAGTACCTTTCAACTGACATGGACTCAAGAGGAGAAGTATTTTCATAATCCTAGGAGGGGTAACATCATAAAGTTCTTTAGCGATCCATAGTATCCATGACATAGCACTTTCATGGGTCTAGGTAGTTGTAGCACCACGGCTTCCAATCCCTAAGTAAATTCATGCTCAAATGACTAATTTCTACACATATCAATGTAAAATGTAGTGGAGTGGGAAATCAACTTATAATTTAATGGAATAATACTTATCCTTCAAATATGAGGAAAACCTCCTTATGCAAGGTCCAAATTGGCATGCTCATATTCACCTTATAATTATTTTATGAAAGAAATTATGTGGCCCATAGGAAATATCTCAAAGGTCTGTTCTTACAACATAAATGAAGGATCAGGGTGACTGGGTTGTAGGCCGGTTGATCTCACAACTCGGAGGCAGTGAGCATTCCCATTGGCCACGATTGAGCCCATAGGATATCCCATCCCGAAGATCAAAATACCATAATTTCAGAAAGGGAAACATGTACCATATCATGAGATTACATGGGAAGGGACATGGTGGCATTCATGTAATCCTGAATGCACAATATTTGTGTAGGGTGGGCCATGGGACAACTCAACCCATAGATATCTCTCAGAAGGTTGAATAAAAAATGTAATAAGCAATATTCAAGATGATTAGGTGCAAGATATCATGGCACTATTACAACATGAGCCACCAGGAGGAGGGGTTCATGCAGAGGTGTGGCCCATATTTCCATGTAAACCCAGGGGTTCTTCCTTGGAAGCCAAAAATTTCATGTTACAGGAGCACCAAGGTGTTGGGATTGGGATAATGAGTCTAGGTGGTCCCCACTTAGAGCTGTAAGAGGCGCTCCTAGGGAGAGTTCTGGGGTGTTTGGATAAGGATGATTTGTCCTAGAGGGTCCCATCACAGATGGTTAAAACATTTTTCCAAGAGGAGGCGCCACAATGAAGGCATCCATATTACGTGTCCTGACAGTCTTATCCCAGAGGAAAAGGGGAGAGTATCAAATGAGTGTGTCTGTTTATGTAATAATTGGGATGAAATGGTAGATTAGAACTATGGGAGTGGCTAAAAAGGTGGGTTCTCAACCTAACTTGATGTGAGCATAAGGCAACCCTTGTGGTTACACTTTAAATAGGAACTTGCTTAGAGAGGGTGTCCTTAGAGGGTTTGGGAAACGAGCTTGACCTGTTCGAATGGTATTGATACATTAAAATGGTGATCGACTCTTTCCTCATACTGCCCATCATGGGGGATGACCTCCATCATAAACCTCATGTGCGTTACCATGTAGCAATAAGCGAGTGATGGCTCCACTCTTTAAATGTGTAGGTATCTTCCTAAAAGCTATATGTCCTTTATGTGATGCGGTGGATTATAAAACGTGCTAGGAAGTTAAATATATCAAAGTCCATCATATATGGGAAACCTAACACTATAAGATTGAGTAATTGAGGATCAGAAAATCATACATAAATTAATAAGATGAAGCAATTGAGGATCAAGGTCATGTGCTTAGGGGAAGACAGGTGGGGGGATATATTATCCTAAGATAATAAATTTAAAGTCCGTAAAGGAAGAAATTGATAATTAGGAATGTGTGTATATATATATATATATATCATTCCTTGGATAGATGAAAATAGGAATTGGATTATCTGTCAAAACCAATTCCATTGGGTTAGATGGCAAGGTTTTGTTATAGGTGGTATTTGAGTATCTAGGTTCAATAGTTGGAGTGGATGGAATATATCATGAGCAAGTGATATTTTTTATAAATTAATTTATGTAATTATTTATTTGTTAAAAGTGATTCTAATTAATTAACTGTAGGGCTAAGTGGTGTATTCACTGTATAATCTATTTAAAATGGAAGAAAACTAAACGGTTGACATATTGGACAAATTAATAGTTGTAACACCTTGTGGATTTTGAAGGCATCTCTATTATAGTAAATGATTTTTTGTTTTTATATGGTCATGTAATAATTTTGTTTGTTTTCTATAGATGGTCCATTACAGGGGCTTGGTAAAGGAATATGAACCTGGAATAATTTTTCTATTCAGCTATTTATTATGCACTAATAGTTGGAGTTGCCTGAAACATGTTTAGTGCATATAAATTATTAAACACCATGGTCTTAATAAGAATGTTGTTTTTTCATAATAGGGATAGTAATGGTACCTCCATGAATGGAAGTTTCATGGTCATGCTTGTATCTACTTGTTTATCACATGAGATTCTAACAATTTATGTGATTAACAACAAATCACAAGGAGCCCAAGGCATAGAAAAATATAGAATGAGGACTTGTATGGTGTAGTATAGCTCTGGTTAGTCACAATATGGAAGTTATTAGGTCAAGGCCAATGAATAAGATATATCAATTGACCAAGGGGGAGGGAATCAATCTCTAGAATGGATGGATATTTTGAGAAGCCTAAGAGTTGAAGTTAGGAGCTTTAATGAAGATAATTATAGGTGGTAAGAGCTCAAGAGAGACACGATAATATAAATGTAATAACCCTACAAAGTATATCAAATACTCATTGGGAAAGGTAACCTGAGATAAAGGATGGTCATAGAGACAAAAAGAGTCTTCAAAAGTCAAAATAAACTAAAACTGGGGAGGGTGGTAGTAGTTCTAGGAAAAGGAATAGGCCTAAAAGTGAGGAAAATATGAAGTGAAATACACCATTGAGGACCACAAGAGGAAGGAAAAATACACATGTGCATCATTCTAGGAGACCATCTATTTTTTCTACCAAAAGGCACCATCATCACTCTAATAAAAAACATTGTCGTCAATTAAGAAGAAAATAAAAGTATTACATTCTTAGGGAAGTTAATACATCCAAGAGACCCACATTTGATGGGTAAATGAAGAAATATAAGGGTGCAGAAACAAGGTTGCTGGGCATGAAGAAATTTTTTAGAATCCTTGATTATTCTGATAACATGAAAGCTATAATTTCCACCTTCAGCTTGAAAGGAAAATCAAACATATGGTGGGAATATTTGAAGAATGTTAGAGGAATTCTTGAGAAGGAGCTGAATTGGATAGAGTTTGAAAATCTCTTCAGAGAGAAATTCTTTTGTGAATGCTACTATGATGGCCAGGAAAAGGAGTTATATGAACTCAATATGGGACAAATGACATACGATGAATATGTTCCATTTCTCAAGGATGAGAAATCCAATATTCAAATATTTATTACTGGGTTTCCTATGTTATTAAGAGAAAAATTTGAGTTGTTGGAACCTCATAATATAAAAGATTCTATTAAAAAGTTGAAACACTACTATGAGAAAGAAAACATAGACCATAAATAAAATTTGAATGGAAGGTAGGGAGAAATGATGAAATTAAGAAGAATTGGCATAAGAAAAGTTCATAAAATAACGAAGGTAATCACCCAACTCATAGAAACAAATTTCAACAAAACATTAACGTTGTTGTTAAGAGAAATATGAAGCATCCAACATCAGTGTAGCTCAAAATTGAAGGGTGAAAGCCTATAAAGTGTTGGAAATGTGGTGAAATCCAGAGGAAATAGGATTGTCCACATCAGGAGAATATTGGACTAAAGATTTACAGTGCCCAAGAAGCGTGCATAGTGGGTGAGTTAGCTCAAGATTGACCTAAATTTTATGCAGTCGTGGATAACCACTAGGAATACCACCAGGAATCCATCATTGAGATGGAATGGAGTTTGGTTAACCAAATTATTTCTATTTTAGTTTATCTAGGTTCTATTATAACAATATAAACCCATACCAGGTTGAGAAACGTAATTTGGTCAAGGAATTGCATGAAGAACAATGGTTGGTTCAATTAGAAACTGGAACCAAAATAAATATCAATCATTGGATGAGATCATGAACATTTGGGCTTGGTGCCATGTCTTAATTTATTGCCATTAAGTTCATACAACATATTATTGCGAATGTATTAGTTGTACTTGCACAAGACAAAAGTGGATTGTTATTAAAAGGAAATTGAATGCTTATATGGGCAAGGAGAAAGACAAGTTTTGAAAGGTAGGAAAAAGAATACTTCATTGAGGTTGATCATAGCCATTCAAGCTAAGTGCAAAAAAAAAATTGGATTCATGTTGTTTTCAGTGCAAATATTAAGTGATGGAAAGGATGGGAGTGATGTTGATAATGAGGAAACTAAACTATTGAAAAGGTACCTAGTTTTGTAGTAGTATCTAGAGTTTTTCCAGTGGAATTTCTAAAGATAACCTCCTCATAGGGAGGTATATTTATTTATTGAATTGATACTGGGAGTAGCACCAACATCCAAAGCACCAAAAAATATGAGTACCCATGAGTTGGTTGAGCTAAAATTGTAGCTAAATGAGATGTTGTACAAGGGGTAAATAAGGAGAATTGTGTCTCCATGGGGAGCACCTGTATTTTTTGAAAAGAAGAAGGATGGAATTAGATTATGCATTGATTATATGAAATTACAGAAGGTGACTGCAAAGAACAAGTACCCATTGCTAAGGATTGATGATCTCTTTGATTAGTTTAAGGAAGCAAAAATGTTCTTAATGATTGACTTTAGGTCAGTATATCATCAAGTAAGGATCAGGGAGGAGGATATTCATAAGATTTTTGTCAGGACAAGATATCGACACTATGCATTTGTCGTGGTACCCTTTGGGCTTACTAATGCCCCTGCCATGTTCATGTGTTTAATGAACAATTTGTTGCATCCTTATTCTGACAAGTTTTTCATTGTGGTTTTTTATTACATATTAGTGTACTCAAAGACATGGGAAGATCATGAAAATAATATAGCTATAGTGCTAAAGTTATGAATTAAGCACAAGCTCTCTTCAAAGCTTAGCAAGTGTGACTTTTTCTAGTCATAAATACATTATTTGGGGCATATTATCTCCAAGGAAGGGATATAAGTTGATCCAGAAAATAGCAAAGCTATAATGAAGTGGCTAATGACAAAGAATGTGAATGATGTTAAATTATTCATGCGATTGGTCGATTATTACATGATATTTATCAAAATATTCTCCAAGGTAGGCCATCCTATTACATACTTTCAAATTAAAGGAAATAAATTTGAGTGGAAAACTCAGTGTGTTTTTTATCACATATTAGTGTACTCAAAGACATAGGAATATAATGAAAATCATCTAGATATAGTGCTAAAGTTATGAATGGAACACAAACTCTCTGCAAAGCTTAGAAAGTGTGACTTTTTATAGTCATATATACACTATTTGGGGCATATTGTCTCCAAGGAAGGGATATTTGTTGATCCAAAAAATATAAAATATATAATGAAGTGGCTAATGCTAAATAATGTGACTGATGTTACATCATTAATAGGATTGGCCGATTATTACAGGAGATTTATCGAAAAAATTTCCAAGATAGGCCATCCTATTACATCCTTTCAAATTAAAGGAAATAAATTTGAGTGGACAACTCAATGTGCAACATGTTTTGAGCAACTGAAGAAATTTCTCACAAATTCACAAATGTTGAGGATTGTAGATACCGACAAATATTTTATGGCATGCAAAAATTCCTACAAGGAAGGGCTCGGCGGAGTCTTAATGTAGGAAGGGCGGGTAGTATGTTATGAGTCTAGGAAATTGAATGAACATGAGTTAAATTATGTGACTCATGATATGGAGTTAGTTGTCATCATTCATGCATCAAAGATGTGTAGGCATTACCTCCTTGGCAGAAAATTTACCCTTATGATAGATAATAGTGGGCTCAAGTATTTTCTTGAGAAACCCAAGTTGCATGCAAGGAAAACTAGATGGATTTCCATACTTAGTGGGATTGAAATTGAGATGAAGTACATCAAAAGAAATTAAAACAAGTTTTTTTGTGCTCTTAGGAGGAGGATTCAAGTCAATCACTTGGAATTTATAAGCTCCTACAAAACAAGTTTAGTAGAAAAGGTTAAGATTACGAGACAACATGATGAAAAATATCAGAAAATGAAAGGAAATTTTCTACAAGATGGAGAGGATGAGGAATATAATATCACTAATGACGGCCTAATTAGGTTAAAAAATAGAATTTATGTACCAAATAATGATGAATTAAAGAGGATTAAAATGAAATAGTTCCATTTTAAGGCCTATTCAAGCCATCCAGGGTGTCAAAATACCCTCGCAACCATTAAAAACCTCTAGTACGGGCCAAATTTGAAGAATGTGGAAGTTAATGTCATGGCTCAATGCATGGAATGTCAGCAAGTGAAGGTCAAATGCAAGCATCCAGTAGGATTTTTGCAGCCTATTCTCATTCCAGAATGGAAATGGAAGGTAATTTCTATGGATTTCATTATATGTTTTCCTAGAGCATCTAGGCAACATGATGCAATCATGGTAGTTATTGAAATATTGAGCAAGGTAGTTCATTTTATGTCAGTTAGATCCACTAATTCTACAAGTGATGTGGCATAAATATTCATAAAGGAGATTGTGAGACTATATGGTGTTCCTAATAAAATTATTTCAGATCGACATGGTAAGTTCACTTCAAGCTTTTGGATGGAATGATTTGCAGGTTTGTGGATAGAGTTGGCATTCAATAGAACATATCATCAAAAAATAGATGGGAAAATAGAGAAGAAAAATAGGATGCTCGAAGAAATGTTGAGGATGTATGTGATGCATCATTCTAATAAGTGGGAGGTGTACCTGCCACTTGTACAATTTTCATACAACAATGGATACAAAGAATCCATAAAGATGAGTCCATTTGAGGCATTGTATGGTATGGTTTTTAATACTCCTATCAACTGGAATTATTGAGTGAATAGGGTCCTTTATAGGCCTAATATGCTCAAGGAAATTGAGTAGAAAATTAAAAGAATCAATCATAATTTTAATGTGGCATAGGATAGGGTGAAAATATATGCATACTGACATAGGGTGCATAAAGAGTTCCAATTTGTGGAAAATATTTATTTGAGAATGAAAACCAAGAAGAATTATTTAAATATTGGGTTATGTGCTAAATTGAAACCACGACATTTTGTGCCTTTTAATATCATTAAGAGGATTGTATCAACGGCCTATAGGCTGGCTTTACCTCCATAAGTTAAAGTTCATGATGTTTTTCATGTGTCTTTTCTTAAAATATATGTGCAAGATTCTAATCGCGTGATTATTTGTTTGTGCTACACGTGGAACCAAAGGGATATTTCTAGCCAAAGCCATTGTGCATTGTATACCAAAGGAATCTTATGCTTAATAATCAATCCATAGAGCAAGTCAAAGTGTAATGGAGACACTTTGGGCCACAAGAAGCCACTTGGGAAATGGTTGAATCCACGAGAATAACATATCCATTTTTTTTTGTTGGTTGAATAAAATGTGTGTGTGTGTGTGTGTGTATATATATATATATATATATATATATATATATATATATATATATGTAAATACTATATAAAGTTTCACCTATGAATCTCCATGAAAAAATATGAGTTTTATATTTTTTCATGTATTTCATGTGAGCAAAAGAACATTGAGGGCGGTGTTCCCTCAAGTGGGAGGGGTTTGGGACTGCCCCCATCTAGGTTTCCTCATGAAAAATCAATATAAATATTTTACAAAATATATTAGAAATGGGAAGTGTTAAAAGGTACATAGATTCTAGAGTCGAGGAGGTTTCTTTGTTGAGATGTGTAAGGTTTCCTTGTGTAGGAAATCTAAAATATTTTTAGAAAATATTAAAGATTGGTTGGCATATGTATCTAAGGGAGTGATTATGAATTTAATTGGACTAAAAGAGGAGGATTATGACGATGTTTTCTTAGAAGAAAATGCAAGCATGTAAGGACAGGGAAGTAAATGACAACATAGAAGAGAAATCAACATAAGAAAGAGGGGTTCAACCTAAAGGAGGGTATTATTAACTCACTCATTTATTGAGGTAGAATCACCCATTTGAGGAGAATTCAAAAGAGAACAATTCTTAAGAGAAGATAAGAGCAAGGGTTATTAAAGAGAAGAGAAGATAGTGACAAAATTTGTGTTGGTATGACTAGAATGAAGATGGTATCTACTTAGTGAGGAAAAATTCCTCTCGAGTCCCTATAAAGTGAGAGGGTAGAGATGGTTTTCTATTAATTCCCTTGATGGTGTGGGTGGAGGATTGTGGCCTTGGATTCCTAGAGGGAGGACCTCTGAGTCCTGTCTTATTTTAGTTTTTCAATGGGTTCTAGATTTCCTAGAGTGTGTGGAACCACACTATTTTGGGTGGAGACTAGCTTCTCTAGATTCCCTTGACATTATTGGGTGAAGGAAGCTAGCCTCTATATTCCATGTTTTTGTTTGGGTGGAGAATAAGACTTTGGATTCCCTTTGTGCTTGATTTTATAGCATTGGGTGGTTTTAGGTTGGATACAATTGTGCTTTGAATTCCATGTGAATTGTTTCACTGCTGATAGACTGGAAGGTGGAGGAAAGAGGTCCTCTGGATTCCTTATTTCAACTAGAAATTGGTGTTTCAATCCCTTAATAAATCCCCTTAGTCTCTGGGATCTAGCTAAGGAGTGACAACTGCAAGTGAGCTTGGTTGGAAATATCAATGGTTGGGTGGAGAGTCCTTGTCCCAAACTCAATTTCCCAACACATTCCAAGATAAGTATTCATTAGGGGAATTCTGAGGTCTAAAATGGGCCTCCTAAGAAAAATGTACAACCAAAATAAAATTTACAAGAACCAATAGGATTCAAGATGGTGATGTCAACCATGGGGGATTATTAACCATTTTTGAAGTAAAAAAGTAATAAGATTAAAAAATAATAAAATAATAAAACTATTTTTTCAACTCGTATTTTCAACTTATTTCCACAAGGTTTTACAAAAATTTCAAGTTGGATTACTCGTTGGATTCAAAATGCAACTCCTCATCCAAGGAGTACCCATGGTGTATACTTTCGATGGACCCCGCTACACGAAAAATGAGAAATACATGAAAAAACATGATTGCAATAATGTTTTTTCATGTATTTCTCATTTTTTGTGTATAAGAGTCGAGAAAAAGTATACAAGATGGGTACTCCTTGGATGAGGAATCAAATTCTGCATCCAACGAGTGTTTTGGCTCAAAATTTGAGTAAACCCATAAGGAGATAATTTGCAAATACGAGCTGAATTTTTTTTTTTCCTGTTTTCCCTGTAAAAGTTGATGTAATCTAATATTATTTTATTATTTCCACTATTATTTTTTAATTTCCTTCGGAGGCCCATTTCAGACCTCAAAAATCCCCTAATGTTTACGTATTTTTTGTTTTAATGACCATGTGTTTGCATTTCTATACTCAAATGGTTCTTCTAAATGTGATGAACAAGAGTACAATTCATTTATTGTTTGAAATGGTATCCCTTATGAAATACATGACTATGCTATTGATATACCTAATGAACAATAAAATTTACAATGTTTAAGTGCATCAAAATGGTTCATAAGAACCGGAATTAATCACGAGAGTATTTAATACACTTATATTTTTATTATTTAGTATAATGATTACATTGAAGACAACCTATTTGACAAGGTTTGTTTGTATATATATATATATATATATATATATATATAGATTGGCTACAATCCTATATTACATTTCATGTGGCATCCTATTAACACCGAGGATTAATTCCTTTATTAAATTAATAGCCCATGACTCCACATTAAAGGATTCTTAGCCATGCATTTTTAGAGGGTTCCCCTTGGTGTGTGGATATTTTCAGAGTGAAAATTTCTGTGTGGCATTTTTTGTATCTCACAACTCTCATGGACTCGGGAGGAGCACTCCTTTCATAAGATTAGCAGGGGTTGCATTGCTAAGAGCTTTAGTAATTCATAGTAGACATGTTGGAGTGTTGCATGGGTCCAGGAAGTTGCAACACCATGGGTGCTAAGCCCTAACTAAATCCATTCTCTAATGGCTAAGTTGTGCATATATTTTTTTTTTTTGAAAGTCGAGTGGAAAATGAAATTATAATTTGATCAAATAAACCTTATCCTTCAAATATGAGTAAACACTAGTTGTGGATGATCCTGATTGGCACCCCCTGATTTTCCTTATTTATATTGGATGAATGAAGATGATGTGGATTGGAGATAATATCTCGAAGGTTTCTTCTTACAAAATAAAAGGATGGTAGGGATGACTAGGAAGCAGGCCAGCTAGGCTCATAGATTGGAGGCAGGGATTATTCCCATTGGCAAATATGGAGCCCACATGATAGCTCATCCATGAGGAAAAAATCATGTAAGTTAATACAAGGAAAAATACAATGGAGTCTGGGATTATGTGGATTGGGACATGGTTTCCTCCACGTAATCATGGATGCATGATATTGGTGCAATGTTGGAAATGTGATATATCAACCCAAAAATCTCTCCTCGGTGGTCAAAAGTGAAGATCAATAAAAAATAATTTAGATGAATCTGCATTAGATGTCATGGAACTGTTACAACATGGGCTATTGAGAATTAGGGGTCATGTAGAGGTGTGACCCATCATTCTACATAAACCTAGGGGTTCTTCCCTAGAAGGCCAAAAGTGCATGTTAGGAGAGTGTCGAGGTGTTTGGATCGGGATGATATGTCCCAGTGGTCCATAATCGAAGGTTCAATAGGAGCACCAAGGGAGAGAGTAGGCGTGTTTGGATAGAGATGATGTGTTATAGAGAGTCCTACCCCAAATGGTTAAAAATGGAAATTGAGAGGAAGTGTCGAGATGAAGGAATTTGGATGACGTGTCCTGGATGTCTCATCCTAGAGGTATAAGAAAGAGCAGTAAATGAGAGTGTCAGGATGTAATTTTTTGGATGACGTGGTGGGTTGACGCCATGGGAGAGGAAAGAAAGGTGGGGCCTCAACCTACTATCATGCGTGGGTAAGAAAACCCTCCTAGTCTTGCTAGAAAAAAGAACACGATTCTGGAGGATGCCCTTAATGGACTTGAGAAATGGGCTCGACCAGTCGGAATGATAGTGATTCATGATTGGGATATCGACAATTTCCTCTTACTACCCATTCCGGGGGGTGGCTCCCTCTTAATCCTCACACATGTTACCCTATCAGAATAAGCATGTGATGGATTCACTGTTTGAATGTGTGGGGATCCACAAAACATTCATGTCCTTTATGTGATGTGGTGGAATATCAAAGGCATCAGGAAATTAACTACGATGGATTCCATCATATATGGGAAGCTTAGCATTCTATATATATATATATATATATATATATATATATATATATATATATATATATATATATATATATATATATATATATATACGCATTATTCTGACATATGACAATAGGAATTGGATTATCAGTGACAACGAATACCTGCTAGGTAGGTGGGGTGGGTTTGTTACAGAAAGCAGGGAGAACAATTTAGTTCTATGAGAAAATACTAAGTGGTGTGTGGTTCCAATAGGGAGATAAACATGAAGAATAAAATGTGTTTCTAGTAGATATATCAGAGAACAGATCTCAATTCATTGGATACCGATCAAAACACATCTTAATAAAATATTATACATGACCAGAGCAAGATACTTGGATTATTTAGGTTTTATTTCCATTTATTAAGACACTTCTTTGTGTGAAAGAGAAACATCAATACATTCAAAAGTTCAATAGAACATGAAATTAAATTTAATGGATGAAGATCATTTTTCCAATAAATTTTGTCACACAAACATTCAAAATTTTCAATTGAACTTGGACATATTTTTTTTGCGAATCAATTTGTATGATTTTATATTTTTTTTGAAATTCGCAACCATTTTTGCATTCATTTTGTTTTACTACAAACTTACCATACTTCGCATATTTTGAAATGGAATTTACATTTTCTAACTCCTATTTGAAATGATTTAGAAATAATGAGGAATAAAATAAGACTCACCATTAAGTCTCATATTAAGATATATTGTCTTTAACAACTGCAAACTTACCATTCTTTACCATAGGTTAATATGGAATTTATTGTTTTTAATAACCTCCAACCTTTTAAAATGTAATTTACTATCTTATATATTTTTTTAAATATATAACTTACCATATTTATTTTTGTAATAGATTTTTTTTATTTTTATATTATAAAATTTATAATTAAAAAAAGAAGAAGTCTAGATCGAATTCAAACTACCGAATTATGGCCTAAACTGAATGGAATGGGTGAGTTTTCAACTTTATGGGGCTAATACGACCGAAATTGGCAACTATGTTTTAATTAAATTTCTTAAAGAAATTTGTCATTAATGTGATCTTATATGATACATTGAGGGAAAAAGTTAATTTTATTGATTCCTATTTACTTATATGCACTAATACTCATATATAAAAGAGAAATGGATATTTTGAAATAACTCTTAATGTAAATAAAGGTAGATATATCTCTTTTTTTAAGAGATGGCTAGATTTTTGTATTAATAAAGGCTTCATTATTGGCAGAACCTTTACAGATGCAGACTGCATTTTATTCTTTGATATTTTTTGTTGACCATTCTATCAAAAAATCATAAAAAATGGAATTTTTCTTGCCTATTATAAATTCATTATGAATGTAAAATCTATACATCAGTTATAATATAAATAATGTGATAGAAGCCCACACAAAATAAACCTATTTATTGAATTTATTTAGTTATATGCATTGATACAAGTTTTTAGATGTATTGTACTTTTGAATCTATTTAAGATCTTATTGTAAGTATAGATATACTTTGTACAAAACAAATTAGAATTAATTGATAATGAGTTCTATATGGTCTATTTGATTTTCAATCCATATTTTTTATAACTATGTATTATTATATCAATTACTTATATATGCAATCACCTCACATAATTCAATAATTTGAGAAGCCATTTATTGCCTCATTTATTGACCTATTTATTGGCCTAACATGTGGTTTGATATTAGTGCATAAATGTGACATTGTTGTTCTCGAAAAAATCTCCATGTAAAAGAAAATTGCTTTCCTAATAAAACGTGGAATAATTAATTGATAATCAATGTTAAGTGAACTATTCAAGCTCATTCAAGATATGAGTGATAAATTTATGTATTTAAGCTTTTTGCAACATAATACGACACTTGATTTTTCCCATCCATATTAACATTATAATTTCAATTTTTAAAAGCATTATTTGTAATTGATAAAATCTCATAGAAGCCAACAAGACGTGAAGCTATTTATTGATTTTTTTTAATGAAAGTTGTAGAAATATATTGATATTCATAAGGAATCAAATATACAAATAATAAGGATGGCACAACCATAAGAAGGAGACTGCAGAGGGTCCAACTGGCATAGATGATCAACTTTTCATGACTCAAAATATAAATGAAAGGCACAATGAAAATCTGAAAAGAGAATATATGTTCATCTGCACATACAGGCCATAGATGCTTCCAACATAATATGAGATTTTTCCAGTACAAAAATCAAGGATACAAACATGATTTTATTGCTTTGAACCACAAAAACAATTTATGGTTCACACAAAAATAATTGTAACTAGCTAAAGATACAAAAGAAACAAAAATATACTTAACATAACTAACCAAAGGCTCAAAATAGTTGATAAAGGCTAGATAATATGGATTAACCTCTGATCCATTCTTCGAGGCATATTATTTCATTATGTAGTTGGAGGCCTCAATAGAGACACTACGAAATATGCAAACCTCTACAATTCTTGAAAATGGACCAAAACATGATAGATCGATAATGACACCATGAGAGGCTAACTTCTAAATAGAGAATCAATGAGAACAACCAAGGTGCCCTGCACCCCCCCCCACTGAGATAAGTTGGGATATTATGCATGATGATCAAGTGAATTCTCCTCAACCACTAGGTTTGGATCATATATGTCCAGGTTGTCGGGTAGAGGAAGTATAATAGTATGGGGTTACAAATTCATGTAAAAAATTTAATAAAGGGAAAATAAGACCAAGTTCATGGGACACGTATTCCAAGATGAATGTTCGGAAAAAAATCCTAGTGTGTGTTAATTTGGTTTATTATGGCTAAGGGTAAATCGACAAAAGGCAATGGAAAAAGCTTTTGTAAGGCAAGGAGGGAGGTTTTTGGCATTTATTTATGAAAATATGGAAAATAGGAGAAAATGAAGCTGAAAGGTTATAGGTTGTATGTAAGAAGGGAATTGAAGGAAAATTATAGGAAATTGAAGAAAATAAATGCCTAAATGATAAAAATGCTTATGAGGATTAGTTCACAACCTTTTTTCAGTACAATTTTGGAGTTCTCTCTCTATTCTCTCTCTCTCTCAAACTTATAGAATTCTTGGATCACTTTAGCATTGGAGAGGAAGGAAAAGGAAGGACACGAAATCAAAGGAAAGCAAGGATTAAGCAAGGAAGATTTAGATCAAGTTCCCAGAATGGGATTACTTACAAGTATTGAGTTTCATGTACAATTTCCTTGTTATTTTTGGCATGCATGGTCCATGAATGTGTGTATTTGGTTCTATTGCTATCATTCACATAGGTTTTTCCAACTGTGATAGTGGTTTTCACCCTTACCTTGCTATTTTTGGATAGCGATGGTGTGATGGTGTTATTTTACTTGGTTTAGATTTCATTTCTAGATGGTTTTGCAACTAGATGTGATGGTTGCCAGAAAATTCCTAAGGGCCTAGAAATCCCTTTATCGGTAATGGTGGGATACACAGTAAAGACTTAGGGTAGAGACGGGGAAATTCATCAAGTTATTGGTGAAGAAATTCGGATGCATCCAAGCTTTCTTAGGGCCTCATGATCACTTGAATGGTTTTGGAAGGATCAAGATAAAGCCTAGTAGTGTATGTTTCTTATTTTGGCTAGGAATCCCTTGAGCAGTAATGACAGGATTACAGTAAATCCTGGTTATACAGGTGAGGGTTTCGGATCTTGAAATACCTTAACTAGTAATGGTGGGATATGTGTTCAAGCTTGAGGAAGCCTTGGTTTTTTTGTTGTGAGTTTCACATTCATGCTTGGAATATGGCACGGGGGTGATTGGTTGAAAGAAATATCTAGTTCTTCCCAATCTATGGTCGGGTGATACATGGAATTCCATGACTTGGTTGGATTTTCATATGTTAATAAGATCTCTTTTCATCTTGTATTTTATGATTAAATGTACTTGTTATTATGTGGCTTCAATGGTTTTTCTATCATTGATAGTATTATGGTTATATGTGGGTTATCAACATGGTTTTATGATATATTATAGTTATGGATCTTAACATGTTATGATTGGTAAATAAATGGTTATTGAATTCATTACCTAATATATGTTATTTCAACTATTATGAGAGGGAATTAGACCTCCTTAATTATTTTCATATAAGTAGAAGGCCCCTATGTTTAGATATGAATTTATGAATTGTAGATTATATTTTATCAATGTGTTTGAGGGAATGACTATCATTTTTAGGCCTTGATAGGTAAATTTCTTGTCTAAGTTTTTTATTATTGGATTTTTCTTGGTGTCATTCAGTGTTCTGGAGAGTTTCATCAAGTTTTGGATAATGGTCTAAAGACTAACCCTTAAAACGTGGCTCCGATATTGTGGTTGTACGCATGGAACTAGGAGAAAAGGACTGAAGTCACTACCTTGTAGGCTTATGCATGTGACTGGACAGTTACAAGAAAATTTTCGCAGTATTGTTCTAGCATCTGGGAGTTCAGGTCACTAAAAATAAGTTTAACTTATGTTTTGGGCACCAAGAAGGGTGGTTTAGCTCTTTGGGTTCCAGTAACACCTAAGGGGAGTCAATAAAGTTTTTCTGTCTTGATTCCACTTCCTTAATTGCAACTAGGAGGTTGAGTCATGTCATAGTAGCCCTCAACTCATTTTTACCCTTACAGGTCTGTGAACTTGGGTAGATATGGGAGGGGTGGTTACAAATTGGTATCAATGCATGGTTCAATACTTGGAATGGATGGGGAAAATGTATTTTTCATGTATGCATGGTTGTTTCCTATGTGTTTTTTATCCATATATTGTGTCTAGACTGTATTATAGCTTGTAGAATCATTCATAGTAATTGGGATAGTGAATGACATGATGTTGGTTTATTGATATGATTATGATTATACATGTACTGTGCTAATTTGGAATGATTTTTTTAGATGAGATAAAGTCCCCTAAAATTCACTAAGGTATGTTGGTTATGTTTATATTGATTTATCTCACATGGTATAGTTGCAGGAAGAATAAGATCAAAGATGACCAGAAAAATTGGTCGATTACAGTTCACGAGACTCCCCATACATATCAGATGAGAATTCAAGAGATGAGTAGTCTCTGAACATAGAAAAAACTTTGAGAAGTTTCAAGCTAGGGATAATAAGTTGCAAAGAAGATAATGACCGGAACATTAAATCATAAGAGAAACTTTCCAATGAACAAGAGAAATAAGAAGAGGTCAATGCACTTTTCCTTCACAGTTTTCCATACTTCCAAAGAAATGGACAATGGGTCAGTTATGGACATGAAGACACAAATAATGGGGCATATGCTTGTATTTATCACGGTGGGAACCGGTTAGATAGGTATGGCAGAGTTAGAGATGGAAATTTCGTGGATAAATAGGATATGAGAGGTGATGGATATGGGTTCTACTCTAGTTCTAGTTCAGATAAGTATCATGGTCATCATCACAATCATCCTTAGAGGAGGGATGAAAGGGGATATTTTCCAGATGAGTTCAAGAAATCTAAGAAACCTACTTTTAATGGAGAGTTGAAGGAGTTGGAAGATGTGGAGGTATGGTTACTTGGGATGAAGAAATTCTTTGAGCTACATGACTATACAGAGAACATGAAGGCCAAGATATATATTTTCAGTCTGAAAATGAAAGTAGACATATTTTGGGAATATGTGAAGTGTGTCAGAGATATCAAGACAGATCAATTAAGTTGTCTTGAATTCAAGAGACTTTTCAGGAAGAAGTACTTGTAATAAAGGTACTATGACAGTAAATCCAATCTTTTCTATGAGATGAAGATGAGATCGATGACATATGAGGAGTACACGACCAAGTTGTTGGAGTTGTTTAGGTATGTACCATACATTTACATTCTCATTTAAGGATTAGATTGAGTGTGACAAGCCTTGTTCGCTTGAATATGTGATTGGAAATTTAAAGCGTTGTTATGAGAAATAAAAGTGTAATATAAATACTAAGGAGGGTTGGAAATGGAATGACAAAGCTAAAGGTAAATGGACAATGAAATTAACAGACCTCAGGATGGAGGTCAAAAAGAGAATTTTGTTCCTTACAAGAATTTCAATGCAACAAAGAAGCAAAATAGAGATGATGGTAAGAAGAATTTGAAGTGTTGGATATGTGGCAAGGAGCATCTCAAGAAGGATTGTTTGTCATATAACAGTGGTAGGCTTCAGATATTCAGTGCTCAAGAGGCACAAACACTCGAGGATGATGGAAAGAGCATTCCTCAGATCTATGCCAGATTGGATAAAATGTAAGTGGATCACCAAGAATTTATTATTGAGTTGGACAATAATATTTGAGATCAAGTTGTTTCTACTTTGATTTACCCTAGATCTAATTATAGTTATGTTAACCTTGAACTGGTGGATAAGTGTGGTTTTAGAAAATAAGTGCACACATAGTCTTGGTTAGTGCAGTTGGATACAGTAATAAGAAAATATTTCATCATTGGGTAAGAGCTTATGCATTTGAGTTGAATGGTATTTCTACATAAGTGCATCTAAATCCACTTCCATTTGTATCATATAGTATGCTTCTAGGTATGGACTGGTTTTATCTTCACAATACTAAGGTGGATCGCTATGAGAAGGATATTGAGTGTTTGGATGAAAATGGTGCACAAAGAATCTTACAGGGTAAGAATAAGGCTACATCAGTGACAATGGCTACAATGATGCATGCAAGGTGCAGTCATAGGAAAGTGTGTGTATTTCTTGCAGTCTATATTTCTAGTGATAAAGGTAAGGATGTTGAGGATGCAGAATATTTCAAGAGTCTATATTTTTGCATCAATTTTAGGATGTATTTACAATATATATTCATGAGCTACTACATCATATTCAAGTGGAATTTTCTATTGAGTTGGTACCAGGGGAAGCACCAGCATGGAAGGCACATTATAGGATGAGTACTCTGTAGTTAGTGGAATTGAGGTTGCAGTTGAAGGAAATTCTTGGCAAGGGATACATTAAGCCAAGTGTATCTCCTTGAATTGCGTTGGGGTTGATACTCTGAGGTTATGTATTTATTATATGTAGTTTAACAAAGTGACGATTAAGAATAGGTACAATTTTCTGAGGATTGATGAATTTTCGATCAGTTGAAGGGAGTAGTGGTGTTCTCAAAGATTTATTTGAGATTAGGATACCATCAGGTATGAATAAAATAATTTCACATCTACAAGACTATGTTACAGACCAGGTATGGGAATTATGAGTTTGTTGTAGTTCCTTTTAGTTTGACTAATGCTCAAACTACTTTCATGTGTTCGATGAATAGGGTGTTTCAACATTATATGTACAAGTATGTGATTGTATTAATTCATGATATCTTGATATATTATAAGAATGAGGAAGAACATGTTGAACACTTAATAACATTATTGAGATTTATAAGAGAGCATTAGTTGTATGCCGAGCTAAGTAAATGCAGTTTCTTTCTGATAGAGGTACATTACTTAGGGCATGTTGTTTCCAAGGAAGGCATAGTTGTAGATCCATAAAATATTAGAGCTATCATGGAATGGGAAACTCCTAAAAATGTGGACGAGGTTATATCATTCATTGTCTTAGCAGGTTATCATGGGAGGTTCACCAAGAAACTATCACAGATTTCCAATCCTATTACATCATTGCAGCACAAAGGAAATAAATTTGAATGGACAAAGCAATGTGCAGCGATTTTTGAGTAGTTTAAATAGTTGCTTAATAATTCTCTAGTCCTAAATAATGGAGATCTATATAAAGAGGGAAGATCCAGATAAAGAGGATGTGGTATGTAAAAATGTTTACAAGAGAGGAATTCCTATATTCTTAATGGAGGAGGGACGGGTCGTATGATACAAGCCAAGGAAATTTAATGAGCACGAGCAAAATAATGTGATGATCTTAAGTTGCCATCGATCAACCATGATTTGAAGATGTGGATGCACTATATTCTTGGAAGGTTGTTCATATTAATGAGTGATTGGATTGGGTTGAGATAATTATTTTACCAACTTAATTTGAATGTTAGGAAAGCTAGATGGTTTGTCATTCTTAGTTATTTTGAGTTGGAGATTCGATACATTAAGGGAAAGGAGAATAGGGTTGTAGATGCTCTTAGCATAAGAGTTCAGGTAAATCCCATAGTATATATGATTTCATATGGGATAAATTTATAGGATTGAATATTACAAGTTGGACAGAAAGATGAAAGGTACAGGGATCTCAGGCACATGTTACAATAGTAGGGCACAGGTGATCAAGCTATGGATTATCATCACACGATAGATGGTTTTATTAGATTTAGGGACAAGATATTTGTGCTAGACAATAGTGAAATCAAGAAGCTTATATTCAGGGAATTTCATGTTAATTCACATTCAGGTCATCTGAGATATCATCAAACTCTAACAGTTTTGAAGAAGTTTTACTATTGGTCGAATATGAAGAAAGAGGTAGGTAAATTCATCACCAAGTTTTCATATTATAAACAAGTAAAGTAAGAGTGAAAGCAACTAGGAAGTTTACTACAACTAATTATGATTTCAGAGTAGAAATTGGAGTTCATTTCTATGGATTTTATCACAGGTTTTCCAAGCACATCTATGAAACATGTTCACGTTATGGTTGTGGTGGATAGGTTGACTAAGCTAGCTCACTTCATAGAGATTAAGTCTACTTACTCAACTAGTGATGTGGCATAGGTTTTCAATAGGGAGATAGTGAGGTTGCATGGTATTCTGAAGAAGATTTTCTGAACTAGTGATGGTAAGTTCAGTTCCAGGTTTTGGAAGGACTTATTTGCAGGTTTGGGTACATTGTTGTCCTTTAGTACAACTTATGATCTGCATACAGATGGACAGACAGAGAGGGTCACCAAGATTTTGGAGGACATTTTGAGAATATATGTTATGCATCAACAAAGGAGGTGGGAAGAGTATCTTCCACTGGTAGAGTTTGATTACATCAAAGAGTATCAGGAGTCACTGACGATGGGGATTTTTGTGGCACTTTATGGGAAGAGTTGTAATACTCCCATCAGATGGAGTGATCCAGTTAAAAGGTTATTTATTGGACCGAACATGTTGATAGATATGGACGAGTAAATGTATGTTATTAAGAAGAAACTAAAGTCAACACACTATAGATAGAAAATGTATGCAGATCAACACAGGGTATTTAAGGAGTTTCAGGGTGGGGAACATGTGTACTTACGCATCAAGCCCAATAAAATCTCCTTTAGGACTGGGTCATGTGGTAAGAGAGCACCTTAGTATTGTAGGCCTTTGGAGGTCCTTTAGAGGATTGGACCAGTGGCCTACATAATTGCACTACCTCTCACAATGAAATATCATGATGTTTTCCATGCTTCATTGCTTAAATTTATGTGAAATATGTTGATCATGTGATTGATTGGTTTGTATTGTAGGTGTATCTAGATGGAGAATTCCAGTCATAACCTTACTTCATTTTGCAACGGAAATAACTCAAACAGAGAAATCAAGCAAGTTAAAGTGCAGTGGAAACACTTTGGTACGTATGAAGCTACATGAGATATGGTTGATTAGATGCAGGCTATATGTCCTTCATTGTTTTTCGGTTGAGGAAAACATTAGCAGAATTTTTAGGTCTAAAATGGAACTCCTAAGGAAATTGTATAATAATAGTTGAAATAACAAAATAGTATTAGATTACATCATTAAATTTTAGAGGAAAAATAAAAAAGTACTTTTTCAACTCGTATTTTCAACTTATCTCCCTATGGGTTTACTCAAATTTAAAGAGGGAACACTTGTTGGATGCATAATTTGATTCCTCATACAAGGAGTAACCATTTTGTGTACTTTTGATCGACTCTGCTACAAGAAAAATAATCTATAGGAATCTAGGTGTGACAATGATCTATAGCCTTTCCTTTCCATTTATGGAAAACTATTGTGTGATGGGGTTCTTTTACTTGGTTGAGATTTGGAATTGCTCGATCGTTTTTGAACTGGATGAGATGGTCTCTCAAAAATTCCCAAGGGCATATAATTCCCTTGAATGGTAATGGAGGGATTGGTTGTAAATCCTGAGGGTGGAGCCAAGAAGAATACTTAAGGTATTGGTGAATAAATGTAGAGGATCTAAGCCTGATTAGGGCTTAGTTACCCCTTGATTAGGTTTTGTTGGATTGCGGTAAAAATTGGTAGTGTATGTTTATTGTTTGTCATAGGAATTTGTGGACCGATAATGGTAGGTTTGCGGTAAAGCCTGGTAGCGTAGGTGAGGGTTTAGGCCCTAGAAATACCTTGAAATATAACGGCGGGATATGCAGTAAATCATGATTAATCCTTTTTTTTTTGTTGGGAGTGCCACATTCATGCTTGGAATATGGCACGGGGGTGATTAGCTAAAAGAAATATTTGGTTTAGACCAATCTATAGTCAGATTCTATGTTGAAGTCCCTGAGTTGGTTATATTTGCATATATTATTAATAAGAGCTCTTTTCCTCTTGTATTTTATGAGTAAATTTACTTCTTAATATGTGGCTTTAATGGTTGTTATATCATTATAAATATTTTGGTTATATTTTAGTTATAATCATGGTTTTATGACATATTCTAGTTATGTCTCTTAACATATTTTTATTGGTAAACGATGGTTATTGAATGCATGCCTTAATTGATGTTATTGTAGCTATCATGAGAGGGAATTAGAAATTATTGATGATTTTTAGATAAGTATCAGACTCCAATGTTTAAATATAAATTTATGACATGTAGATTGCATGTTCTCAATGTGTTTGACAGAATGGATGTCATGGTTAGGCCTTGATAGTTCAATTTCTTGCTTAATTTTTGTACTATTGGCTATTTTCTGGTGTGATTCAGTTTTATAGATAGTTTCATCAAGTTTTGAGCAGTGGTATGGAGACTTGATGTGAAAAACTGGCTCAGATCTCATGGTCTAAGGTATATAACATGCAGAAAAATATTGTAGTCACTACCTTGCAGGATTATGCATGTGAAGGGAGGGTTATATTCAAATTTATAGAATTTTGAACCAATGTTTGGGAGTCTAGGTCATTGAAAAAGAGGTTTAACTTAGGGTTTGGGCACTTGGAAGGGTTGTTTAGATCTTTGGGTTCTTGTAGCACCTGAGGGATGTCAGTAAAGTTTTTTTGTGTTGATTCCACTTCCTTAACTACACCTATGAGGTTGATTCATGTCATAGTATCCCTCACCTAATGTTTACCCTAACAAGCTGGTGAAAGTAGGTAGATATGGGAGGGGTGGTTGAAGGAATCTCTTGAGAGACTGTTATAGCATCATTTATCACCATTATATATTTGATGACTCATGCATTGGCTTTGGGCAACCCTTCCATTCAGATTTGGTCATGTTTTCTCAAAAAACAATTTCTCAAAACCCATATGCCACTCTACCCAGACTTTTCCGCATATACATGCATGTCCATACATAGAGACCACATATACTATTTAAAATATCAAAAAGTATATAATTTTCCTATTTTAGAGGCGGATTTTACGGTTGTTCCTGTAACTTAACTACCCCATCCCATTACCTAACTGTTCTCCAACTGAAAAAACTAATTTTAGGGAGTATAAAAACCCCTCAAGGGAATGGCCTAAGGGAGAAAGAGAGAGAATTGTAGATATTATACCCTGTTATAGCCCTATCCAAGTCTGATATTTTCCCGGTGCCTCCTGCACTTCCCAAATATTCAAGAAACCCTTGTTTCCTTATGATGCTCACTCATCCTATGTGACATCCATTGTGCATTATTCTTGGAAGAAGTTTTGAGAGGCTACTGTGGGACGGACCCAAAGGACGGTATGCTGAAGGCCGTGGCAGATTTTAGGCGATCTCTCCACACTCGTTTACTGTACATGTCATTAATAAAATAAGTGTCATCTTGTTCTTGATGTTCACGTGTAATTTATCTCTTATATATGCATAATGATCTTAAATAGTTCATTTATTGTTATTTTTATGATATTATGCATTCTTTTCACTAACATTTAGAACACATATATGCTGTACAACTAGGATTTTGTTCTTGTTCTTTGTTGGTTTGTAGGTTCTGGAGCACAAGGTGTTGCAAGGGGGTTGAACCCCACAGGATCTACTATAACCGAAGGATAAACGTGTAAGGTCTGCAACCCTTAGTTTCTATTTTAGAGCATAGAATTTGGTTATCTGAGTCCTCCTTGTGATGACATGCCCCTGATATGCGAAGGTTTATTAACCCAAGACATTAGGGTAATATTGCCCATAACATAATTGGTGACTCCACTGGGATTACATCCATTTAATTTCTAGTTTGGGTTGTTTTATCTATCTTGTAGGTTCCTTGACAGGTTTATCACTTTTTATAGTCTAGTAAGTCCTTTTTCAATTAGACAGAAGACCTAGTCTCTTGATCGGGCTTGAATTTTTATTTTTTTTTAATTTTTGTTTACATATGCTACTTAGTCTCTACATAGTCACATATACCTCCTATATCTTCCAAAATAACCCGCGTATACATGAGTTTCTTTTGTTACAGTTTCATATACAAACTTGTTGCATACTACAAAACCGCGTATGCCTGGGAAAACTTGAAAATTTCATCTTTAAGCCTCTGTTTTATTTTCTATCTGTGGTGGACCATTCCTGTGGTGTCTTTAAGGTTTCTAGATTATGTTTACTATGGTTGCATATACATTTCTCTCTTGTTCTTGTGAAAACCTATCCATTTGGTGCAATTTCCTATTTTGTGTCATTGCAATTGCAGCTGTAGCACCAAGATATCTTCCTGGAGTTCTTGGCTATTATGACCATTTAGAATAGTGAGCCTCTTCTTGTTTTCTCTTCTTGGCCTTATGCATTGCTTCACTTTTGGTTTTTTCCCTTTTGGACTATCTTGGTTTTCTTGATTTCTTGGACTAGCTTTGTAGCGAATCTTGAAGAATCCTTTCTTGGTTTTTTGAGGTTTTGCTTGCTGAAAGATTGTGCTACTGTACTAAATCAGTTGTTTGAGTTTTTTTCTTCTTCTTCCTCATTTGGATCTCGTTACAAAAGTAGCATAGTTGGTTTGAGCACTTTGAATCCCTATTGAGACTCATTCTTCTTGATTTCGATTCCTTGGGTAGTTTTATTCTTGTCTTCTTGAAATATTTGCCTTCCATTATAAGTGAAAAGCCCAAAAAACATTTATCATTTTCTGTAGATTTTTCTTTGAGTTCATTTTTACGGTTTCTTCATATCTTTTGTAGCTTTTTGTTGGTCTCTAGTTTTTGGTTCATGGCTTGATTTTGAAGGAGGTCTTTTCTTGATTTTTGTCTTTTGCATCAAGTACATTTTGGAATTTTTATGCATAAGAGTTCTGTTTGGAACTAGCCTTGTTTTTATGTCAAAAGTGATCAAAAAATTTTATTTCTAGAGACTCGTTTTGCTTCTTCAAAGTTAGCGATATTAGAATTTTCATGTCATTGGTAGTTTTTCATTAAGTGCATTGAAGAATTTTAGTCTTTTTCATAGTTTTCTGGATTGTGTGAAGTGTGAGTAACTGAAAAGAAAAACAAAGTTTCTTCTTACTTATTTTCACATAACCCATATAGAGATCCCTTTTCATCAAAAGGAAATTGTTGAATTTGCATGTAGTAAGGTTTTCTCTGATTTCTTTTGCGTCAACAAACACCATCAGTTTCATTTCTTTATACCTTTGACTTAAGTAATAGCTAATTTAAAATCAAGCACTATAATTAAAAACAGCTACAAGTCCTTGTATCATTGTCATTAATCATACACCAAGTAGCTAGGTTGTAGGGCCTTGGAATAGGTAAGTGGAGAGTTAACTATCCAAGACCGCTCAAACTGTTAAACATAGAAAGTTTATTAAAGAGTGAAATCCAACACTGTTAAGTAGACCAGGAAAGCTCTCCTCCAGAAAGTCAAGCTTGAGGGAGAGTGCAAGCAGGCAAGAGAGATACCCCCTCTCCTATTTGTTGAATATTGACCTAAGACCATTCCGCCTACCTGCCGATATGGATTGGTGCCCTCAGTTGCCTCTCCTAGGGACCACATAGGTGACTGCGGGGGGGGGAATACTTGTGGTACCTAAGACAGATGTTGCATCACTTCCATCAGTACTTCTGGAGGGTACCCTCATGAACATTGGTGACTTGCACCAACAAAGGCTGTTGTTAGGAGGTCAAATTAATTGTTTCTGTTACCTTCACTAGTAGGCCTGGGGCGTAATTACCCCAGAATATTTTTGGAAGGTTCTATTATTTTTCTTTCTTGTACTTTGGTGTCTGGTCATCTTCACCCGAAGCAGAAATAACTAAGAGTTTCTTATTTAGCTGTATCTTAGGAACTTTCAAGAGTGTGCTCCTTACTCCTAGATTTCTTAGCTTCTTATATTTTTTGAGTCTAAAATTAATCTCTTAAAGCGGCTGATCGATCGCCTCGTCGATCGAGGAGGTTTCGTGGTATTTCTCCTATGAGTTTTGAGCCTTATTCAAGAAGGCGTAGGAGTAATTCAATGGGTGATTTTTAGCCGATGGTTTCAAATGCAATGGAGAGTGATCCTCCATCTGAGCTTGTTGTTTCTGTGGGTGGTCCTGGTGTTAGTGTCAGTTTAGAGAGGAGTGCTCCACTCATTTCTAGAGTTTTGTTTCTAGAAAAAGAAGTTGAAGCAGAGGAAATTCCTCAGCTTTTTGAGTCTCTTCCATCTCCTCTTCCTGCTATCTTCCTTGATGTCCTTTTGTACATCGGGCCTAAGTCTCAGAGACTAGATAGTCCTTTTTCGTCATATCCCTTTCTTTCGATGGCCACGACTAGGAACACAGTTTCAGCTATGAGCACTGCAAGTGTTCATACTCCTCTTTTAGTTGAGTGAGGATGAACTATTTCCATATCGATGATCACTTCTAGTGCTACTGTGCTTGGCTCTGCTTCTATTCCATATTCGAGTGGAAACACCCAGGCACATGATTCTCAAAATGGTCCCTTTTCTTAAGGAATGGCCTCTAGTGGAATTCCTTCTTTCAAATTTTCTGTTGTTTTAGCGGTCTCGGCACCAATACCTTCTATGGATAATGGGTCAAATTATTTTCAAGAGTTCCCCTTTGGAAGTGGGCATATCCATCATTCAAACTCTCCCTTAGGATCTATGCCCTTCCCCTCTCAAAATCAAGGTTTCAATCCTTTTTCTGGAGATCAAGGATCTAATATTTTTTCGGGATGGAACCCTGATTTTACAACATTGGGAGTAGGGAGTCAGTTTTTCATTGGTCAGCAAGGGAATGTTCCTTTCCCTTCATCGAGTTCTTCTAAGGCTTTTTCTCCTTTTGCAAGTTCTTGGAACCCTTACCAAGGGTTTTCTTCTTCATTCAATACATCGGTTGGAGGGAATGTTCCTCTGTATAGTAACTCTATGTTGGGTGGGGGTCCTTGTCCGATGCTAGGTCGCAAGGATTTTCTTATGGCCCAACATTTTCTACTAACAACATCTAGCAACCTGGTGCCTCAACAAATCTAGGTTATTCTTTCTAGAATGTGGGTAATCCTTCCTACGGGGGATGGAAATCCCAACCTCCTCCACGCTTACCATTTATGGCAATGTTAAACTTGCCAGATCTATCAAATTGACTAGCAATATTATTCGGTATAGTCTGATTTGTCCTCCGGTCCCCACCAAACTTCCCTCAAACATTCTAAAGTTTGAAGGGAAGACTGGTGAGGATCCAACAGATCATGTCACCACTTTCCATTTATGGTTTTCATCAAACTCCCTTATCGATGATTCGATTAGGTTCAGATTATTTCAATGAACCTTAACTGGAAATGCAGCCAAATGCATTAGAGGAATTTTGAGGTCTAAAATGGGCCTCCTAAGAAAAATGTACAACAAAAATAAACTTTATAAGAACCAACAGGATTCAAGATGATGATGTCAACCATGGGGGATGATTCACCATTTTTTAAGTAAAAGGGTAAAAATAATAAAAAATAATAAAATAATAAAATAACCTTTTCAACTCATATTTTCAACTTATCTCTCTAAGTTTTTACTCAAATTTTGAGCGGGAGTACTCGTTGGATGCAAAATTTCATTCCTCATCTAAGGAGTACCCATGTTGCATACTTTCAATGGACCTTGCTACACGAAAAATGAGTAATACATTAAAAAACATGATTTCAATCACATTTTTCATGTAGCAGGGTCCATCAAAAGTATGCGACATGGGCACTCCTTTGATGAGGAATTAAATTTTGCATCCAACGAGTACTCCCACTCGAAATTTGATTAAAAAATTTGGGAGATAAGTTGAAAATATGAGTTGAAAAAGTAGTTTTTCCTTTTTTTCGTCTAAAATTTGATGATGTAATCAAATGTTATTTTATTATTTCAACTATTAATTTATAATTTCCTTAGGAGGCCCATTTTAGACCTGAAATTCCCGTAATGGTACATCAAGCTGACTAGGGGTAGTTTTTCTACTTTTGGAGATTTGGCTACCATGTTATTAAACCATTTTCAGTTGCCTGTCCATTATGACATCGGGACTAACCTCCTGGCCAATTTTCAGCAGGATAAGGTAACTCACATTTCTGATCATATTTAGGAATGGCGAAGAACAAAGAGGCTCATCAAAGCCCAAATCCCGAATTAATTCCTTCTTGAATGGCTTATGAAATATTTACAACCATAAATTTCAAAGGATGTATCCCTTTCAGGGGTATTTTCTTAGGAGAAGGCTATTTTTAGGGCTCCATAGCTAGAACTGATTTATTCTCAGTCTGGAGTCCTTAATAAAAAATTTCTTGATGCTCCTCACTCCAAGTTAGATTTATCCAAAAATGAACCTGGTCCTCATGGTGACGAGCTTATCAGTTTGATCAATAATAGTACCCTTATCCTGCTAAATCAATTGCAACAATTGTCTATACAATCTACTCCTTCTAGTCAGGCTATACCTTGAGTGTTAACTCCTTCTCAACCCTTGGCAATTAATGTTGTTCAAAATTATAACCCAAAAGGAAATAAACAATCCGATAGGAAGAACAAGGGATGAATAACAAGAAAAAGGACAAGGATGGGAAGGGCAATGCAAAGAAATCCAACAATCATGTTGGAGAGGGTAAGAATGATAATAAAAAGAAAGTTAAGTTTCCATTCAAGTTGTGCATTGGAGACCATCTTATGCACCTCTTCCCTAAAATTCAAGATGCGTAGCGATTGTTAGCTCATCAAGGTTACTCTATTTCTGAGGTTGTGTTGACAAACCCTTTTCCCCAAGGGAAAAAATTACTTGCTCGTGTGAATAAAAATATTGGGGCTCCCTCTAGGGGCAGCCAGGAAGGGGAAAATACATCAAACATATACATGATGAGTGCTCATGCAGATATCTCTACGAGATCTCGTGATTATGGTGAAGCTGAGTCATAAAAAGCTAAGGGTGCTCCTAATAGTGCTGAGCCACTCCAGATAGAAAGGCCTACAATTGAGCCTATACCTGAGATGCCGAAAGGGTCTACAAAGTGTATGACGATCAATCCTAATTCCAAGGTTGCCCAAAACTACTCGATTGTAGAATATCTGGCTCAAATTCCTTGTGCCATGTCTGCGTTAGAGGTACTCCAGCCATGTCTTGCACAAAGGAGTGCATTTATCACTACCATTGAGGTTTTTGATCCGAAGAATTCTCTGATTATCACATTTGACATGTCGACTTTTAAAAAGAGAATTCCCTACCATATGGATTTCCATATCAAGTCAACTTACCAGAAATTTAATATTTTTTGAATGGTTATTGATGAGGGCGCTTCCACGTGTGTAATGTCTCCTTCATGCTGGAAGGATATTATATCTCCCTCAGTTGTCCCTTCAACCACTCTTATAAATGTGTTTGATGGTCATTCTCACAGGCTGCATGGTATTGTTCCAGCTTTACCCATCTGTGGTGGGGGCAAGAATGTTAATATCGAAGTTGAGATAGTCGATGCAAGCTTAGACTATAACCTTATGTTGGGACGAAACTGGATCTATGAGATGGATGCTATTGCATCATCATTATTTCGTACTGTATGTTTCCCTCATAAAGGGATAATTGTCATAGTTGATCAGCTGGATTTATCTCCTGTAGATCCGAATGCGTCTTCTGACTCAACTGTTTCCTTGGTGAAGGATACCAAGAAACCTGTTGAGAATATGGGGGTTTGAATGTATACATCCATTATGGGTAATTTTGATCTTCCACCTCCTTCAATTGATATCAATGTTATTTTATCCTCCAGGGTTCCTACTTGGAGAGAGTTCTTCAAAACTCATTATTTTTTGGACCCTTGGACCTTACCTTCTCCTACCTCCACATTAGAAGAAGGTCAAGTGGGTGGAATGGAATTTCCTATGTTTGCAACTGAGATTGCTTATAGATCTATTGTTGACTCTACAGATTCCATTCCAGTTTCTCTTTCACTAGAGGAATTGGATGGAGATGTGACTCCGTCTTGGACTCTTACTTCATCTTCCGCTCAAGATTTCCTTGATACCACTCTTCCATCTAAAGAGGCCATCCGTGAAGAAATGACCAGAGTAGAGAGACCGTGGGATGATTTTCATTGTCGGTCTTACTTTCTACCAGACTTGCGAGAAGTTGAATCAAGTTTCCCTAGCCTTCAGACTTCTGGTCTTGTTCACCCAGTCCTAAACCCTTTATCACCAGCACAAGTTTTTTCTAAAGGGAACATGGATGTTATTTCTGCTACTACCCCAGTGAACATCTCCAGAGATCCCAACATCATAAAAAATGTCTTCATTGGAGCTGAGTATTCCCCTGAAAAAATTCAGACTTACATCGATCTCTTTTGAGAATTTCAGGATGTGTTTGCTTGGTCTTATGAGGAAATTCCTGGTATAAATCTATCTATTATCCAACATGAGATCAAGATATACGAAAATTCTAAACATATTAGGCAGAAGCTTCGTCTGGTCAGCCCTAGGAAGGAAACAACTATCAAAGCTGAGGTGGAGAAGCTCCTTAAGGTGGGTTTCATTTACCCCATCCCATTAACTGAGTGTGTTTCAAATCCAGTTCCTGTGGACAAGAAACAAGGAACGATCTGAGTTTGCAACGATTTCAATGACCTAAATAAGGCATGCCCTAAAGATAATTATGCCACACCATTTATAGATAAGATCATCGATGAGTGTGTGGGGAATGAGATTTTCTCCTTCATGGACAGCTTCTTGGATATAATTAAATCACTATCTGTTCTGAAGATCAGCATAAGACTGTGTTTATTTGTCCATGGGGTACCTTTGCTTACTGAAAAAGATGTCTTTTGGCCTTAAAAATTTTGGGGCTACCCATTAGGGGAATTTTGAGGTCTAAAATGGGGCTCCTAAGCAAATTATAAAATAATAGTGGAAATAATAAAATAAGATTTGATTACATCATCAAATTTTAGAGGGAAAAAATAAAAAACTATTTTTTCAACTCATATTTTCAACTTATCTCCCAATGTTTTTACTTAAATTTTGAGTGGGATTACTCATTGGGCTCAAAATTTAATTCCTCATCCAAGGAGTACCCATGTTGCATAATTTCGATGGATCCTACTATACGAAAAATGAGAAATACATAAAAAATGTGATTGCAATCACATTTTTACATGTATTTCTCATTTTTCGTGTAGTAGGGTCCATCAAAAGTATGCAACATGGGTATCCCTTGGATGAGAAATTGAATTTTGCATCCAAAAAGTACTCCTGCTTGAAATTTGAGTAAAAAATTTGGGGAATAAGTTTAAAAAGTAGTTTTATTATTTTATTATTTTTTAATATTTTTACCCTTTTACTTAAAAAATGGTGAAACATCCCCCATGGTTGACATCATCATATTGAATCTTATATGTTATTATAAAGTTTATTTTTGTTTTACATTTTTATTAGGAGGCCCATTTAAGACCTCAAAATTCCCCTAGTTTTCTCAGTGGGCCATGTCTTACGCCTTCCATGACATCAAACATATTATCGAGGCATATTTGGATGATTTAGCTGCTCATTCTCGCAAGAGAATTGATCATCCTTCCCACCTCCATTAATTTTTTGAACAATGTCAGTATTACAAAATTCGGTTGAACCCTAATAAGTGTTTTTTCATTGTCACATCCTATTGGTTGTTGGGATTCATCGTGTCTATGGAAGGGATTCAGGTAGATCCCTTCAAGGTTGAGGAAATACTTCAGTTGCCTCCCACATCTTCAATTCATAAATATCAAAGTCTGCAAGGAAAAGCTAATTTCCTGCGGATATTCATCGTAAATTATGTCGAGATTACAAAGAGATTAATGAGGTTATTAAAGAAAGGAGTTCCATTTTTTTGGGATGAATTTGCTCAGCGCTCATTCGATACTTTGAAAAAAGCATTTACCTCTTCTCCTTTACTGAGTCCACCTGATTAGAGCAAGGATTTCCTCTTGTATCTCACTTCAGCAGAATCTACCATTGGTATGGTTCTAGTTCAGGAAGATGATGCTCTTTTCGAGCATGTTATATACTACCTTAGTCGAGGCTTAGTAGGTACTGAACATCGGTATTCTATAATAGAGAAACTTTCTTTAGAAGTTGTCCATGTTGTTCAACGACTCGAACATTATATTATCCTTTGCAAAACATATGTTTTGGTAGCAGTCAATCCATTTCATTTTGTTCTCCGTGGGTGAGTTTTTGGGGGCAAATACAATCAATGGATTGTTATTTGTAGTAATTTGATCTTGAATTTTTGTCTGCCAAGTCCAATAAATCATTAGTATTTGCGGAGTTGATTTCTGAGTTTCCCTGTGGAGAAGATATTGTTTATGACGAATCATTTCCTGATGAATGTATTTTTCTCATTTCTTCACAGGATCCTTGGTTTTGGGATCTCATAGTCTATCTCCAGACCGTGAAGTTTCCTTAAGATTTTTCGAAAGATGAGTGCCAAAATTTATGTCACTTAGCCAAAAGTTATTTTATTATCGTTGAAACTCTATATCGTTGTGGGGTCAATTCGATCCTTAGACGATTCTTAACTCTCAAAGAGGTTGAGGTTGTGCTAAATGATTGCCACAGTGGAGCTTCTGGTGGTCATTTATCAAGGCTTACGACAACCAAAAAAATCTTGTGTGTAGGATACTTTTGGCCTTCGATTTTCAAATATTGTATTGAATTGGTCAAAAAGTGTCATCCATGTCAGGTTTACACTCGAAATATGTGCACTTATCCAACTCTGCTCTTTCCTGTCATCACTGTCGGTCCCTGCACAAAGTGGGGTATTGATTATACTACTTTTAACCTGCCTTCGGATAAAGGTCACAAGTACATTATTGTAGTTGTAGACTACTTCACCAAGTGGGTTGAGGCTATGCCTACTTTTGGGAATGACAGTGAGACAACAACCCTGTTCCTCTTCAATTAAGTCATTTCTTGCTTCGGTATCCCCAAAGAGATTGTCACTAACCATGGTAGTCATTTTTAAAACAACATGATGGCTGAATTGGCTCTGAAATTAGGTTTTCGGTAGGAGAATTCATTGCCTTATTATCCTCAAGCCAATGGGCAAGTTGAAGCTATTAACAAATCCTTGAAGACAATTCTTCAACAAAAAATTGATAAAGCCAAATCCAATTGGAATATCATGTTGTATTATGCACTTTGGGCATACCAGATGTCGGTTAAGACTGAAACCAGTTTCAGTCCGTTTCAATTGGCTTATGGGTTGGAATCTATATTTCCTATCGAATGTGAAATTAATTCCCTTAAGTTATTTGTTGAAATTCTTCCTGAAACTTCCAGTCTCAAAGAACACCTTATCGATCTAGAACATCTCGATAAACAGCATCAAGATGTAGCTACGATGAATGAGGCGCACAAGAAACGTGTGAAGGTTTAGTACGATAAGGTGGTAAAACCTAGGTTTTTCTCTAAAGGTGACCTTGTCTTTGTTTATGCCCAAGAGAAAGATTCCTTAGGGGTAGGCAAATTCAAATCTATGTGGTATGGCCCCTTTATTGTTAAAAGGGTCTGGAAGAAAGGAGCCTATGCCTTGGTTTAATTTGATGGGAACGAGTTGGTGGAGCCCATAAATGGGCTCTATTTGAAGAATTATTATGCTTAGGCTTAGGCCTAGAACTTGATTTGTTGTATATATTGTATTTTTGTACATATATGTGTTTCGATTTTTGGTGTGGTTTTGATGAATTTGATCTTCTTTGATAGGTAATGTTGAATGAAATGAATCACTTTAGTTTCGCCGATGGTGCTAGTATACATACTCAGAACCTGGCTTCCACAACATGGGTAATCCATTATCCATTCGGTCAGTTGTTAGTTTCAAGAGGTGTCTGCATTGGTCCTGCTTCGAACAATGTAGAAAAATACACTACAATGGTCAACCTATTCTCGGAGGCAATATTTTTGGGTGTTGATTTGTTAGTAGTTTACTCAGATTAACAGTTGGTGGTTTCATAGTTGAAAAAGACCTATCGCGTCAGAGACCCATTTTTGCATCGATTTTTTTTAGGGTATGTTTGTTACAACGATCATTTCAATTTATTACGTTCATTCATATTCCTCGATCTGATAATTGGTTAGCAGACTCATTAGTTAATCAATAACTTGATTGGCATATTAATCATTCGATACTTTAAAAAATATATCAAAAACATCATTCATTATCATACATTTGAGGCATCACATCATATAAATCGCTATGTATATATATATATATATATATATATATATATATATATATATTAGAGCGTTCAAAAATATATAAAATCTAGACCATCATGTCCTAAAAAATTGGGGCTTATGCCTAATCATATATATCATCAAAAAATATTACATTCATCCGATCAAATCCATAATCTACTCCTGAGGTCTCTGCCCTACATTTGTGTTCCTACAGAACACAATGGCAGTCGCTACATGGTAGAATAACTGCACCGAGTCTCATGGTACCCCTACCACCTGCCTTTGGATAGCCTCCAGTATGTCCTCTATAGTGGCCATAGGCACTTGGCGAGTCAAACTCTCCAAGTTTCTCTATACTGCATGGAGGATCCTTCCAGGGTCTTCAGCATCCGCCTAACCTCTGCGATGCATGTGCCTTGGGTATCCCTCCGGCATAAATGGTCTCATGTCTACATCATGATCATTAAAATTTTGTGAGTCATTTTGTCCAATCAAAAACATTTTTAAATTTCCCATAGAATTTGAAAAAAAAAAAAAAATTATATAATCAAAAATAAAAAAATGAAAACTTACCAATTCCCCCCCATGCTGCTCCAAGTGGAAGGACTAGATCAGGATCTGCACAAAATTCCATTCTATCATAGGGATAATCCTCCACTACGATGACTTGTTCTTCCTACCATTGGAGGAACTCATCATCCTAGGTGGGTCGGGGAACCTCACTTCCCCCCAATCTCTTCATAAGATCTGCCCAACGGGCTATTCTTGGATCTCTTGGGCTACTGATAATAGAGATGACCTTGGGCCAAAGGCCTAGAACCCTCTTGAAGAAGAATGGAAGGAAGATTGTACCGTATCCAAGTTTTTTAGTCTTTTTCTTTCGGATTGAAGTCAATTGTTTCTTAAGATTTCTCAACAAGGTTGTGCACCAATCATAAAGATGAATCAAGCATTCCACTGATATACTAATTTGTGTGTGTGAAGCCTGATGTAGAGAAGTTGATCCTGCTACTCTGCCAATGGTAAAGAGAAGGATATTCATGTATAAATACTTCATATCTCTGATGGGAATTTGAGTTCCCACTTTCTTTGCATCGTCTATGCAATAGACTTGGACATAATCTTCCACGTTAAGCCCTCTAACAGGCTTTTCGTGCAAATATACTGGGTCTCCCCTTTGGGAAAGTCTGGCAACGAAGTATATATCTTCCACCTCTATTCCTAGTGGAATATGATCAATCATGAAACAATATTCTTCCGATTCCCAATGATGAACCAACATTTGAAACAAACGAACATTACTTTTCATATTTGGCATTTTGAGAAATTTTAGCAAACCACAATTCCGAAGAACATCTAAGGATTGTTGGTCCTTCGTCACCTCATTACCAATTGCACTATGCTCACGTTCTGTCCAACTGATCGACATTCTAGGAAAAATAATGAATTGACTGAATAGATACAAGTTTTAAATTTTTGCTCTGTGCATACGTGACTTTGCTTGTACATAGTTGCGTATCATACGTAGGTTCCTCCACACAAACCTGCGTATGCGTAGAGGGTTTCAACGAAAATCTCTTTCCTACGGTCAAAAATCCAAAAATTTTCTTAAAAAAGGAACAAAATTGATGAATAGGATGAGTCTAAGGCTTACCTGACTATTTTGAAGTGATTTGGTGGTCGGTTGCTCCATATTTGAGAAGAGGATTTTTTTCCCCAGAGCTCTTTCTCCACTTCTGCAATTTAAAAGTGATCAAAATGTGAGTCAAATTCTATATTTATGCCCATAATTTGAACTTTTTTCACAAATTTTGTTTCTGCTTATTTTTTGAATTTGATTAAGGTTGTTTAACCTTTTGGCTCTTAAGAGTTGCGGAAATTATTTTTCAAGTACATTTTGTTGAATGTGAGATAGTCCTAGCTTTCCTTCGGATCCATGACCACTGACCTGTCATGGTAGGTATTTGATTTCAAAATTGCATATAGGTATAAGGGAATTCACTTTCCGTTGCGATTTTTTCATACTAGCCTCCATTCTAATCACTTGCCATAGGGTCAATCCCATCATGTCATGAGTACTTAACCCATTTCACTCGCTGATTTTTAATCATGACTTGGTGGTAGAGCCATCCTTTACATGGGCTTCCTAGTTAGTTCCTCGCTATAATTTGTCGCCCATGCTGCAATTTATGTAGACTCGGGAGTCCTCTTTAGTCCTGCTATGACTTATGCATTGAAGCTTCATTTTTCTTCTTCTTCGCTATCTTTATTCTGGCTATTTACCCTAGAAGCTCCCATATGTTGTCGAGTTGTATTACTGCATTGCATATTGACTACTTGTTTATCTTGGCCTTTAGTTGGATTCATTTGGACTCATGCTTAAGCCTCCTTTTGACCTTGTATTTCTGTACAAGTTAACCATGCAATCACTTAGCCTTTTGTGACTTGACACCTTTACCTATGGATGGAACATTCCTTTGAGTGTCACTTACCAGTTTTCGCCACCTTGCATTGAGCATAGGATTGTTCCTATCCCAGGAACTAGTGCATCTATTTATGGACACTCATTCTATCCATTGTACTATAGGCATTCTTTTATTCTTTTTTAGGCTTTGAAATATGAAAAATATAAAAAATTAAATATTTGAAAAAAGAGCGGGAACGGGATATTACTTCCATACTTGATGGAAGCTATAGTGTCAGTTGTGTCACCCTTGAACAAAGCACAAAAAAGCTAATTATTTTCTCCATTTGGGATGGTTTTATTTTTTGACTTGAGAGAATCCATAACCTTGTTTTGAGTCAGTACTCCCCCGGTTGGTTATCTCTTCCAATCATATGGAGGGTTTTTTATGCCTCCTGCATGAAAAACTTATACAAAGTTATCATTTGCTGCCATAGACAACATGAGTCGTGCTTTTGTTCAAGGGAAGTTAACTTGAGTCGGACTTTCTGCGGCATCTCTTGACTCATTTTTCAGTCGGCCTTCCTGGTCTTGTCAGTATCTTTTTATATCACATCAGATATCTTGTCCTTTGCTCGTGCCGATTTCAGATGCTCTTAACTGAGTTATTGCTGGCGGGTTTTTCTCTTATCGACTACGACATATTTCTCTGAGAGTAAACCTAGAACCGCACCATGGCCCTATTTACATAATTGATAGGTGATGTTGTACTTAGTGTTTGATCAACACTATGGGTCTTTGACTGAGTGGTTTCCCTTGTATTCGACTTCAGCTTACATTATCACACCTACGATTCATGCAATACCTTGATTTCCTTTTGACCCTATCAGTGTATATCTCGCACCTTTGTCAGCTTTCATTATTGGTTGGTTCAAAGGGTTTCTCTTGTGTGCTAGCCTCATCTTGTGCATGCCAGAAACCTACTTTGGCTCGGTTACTTCACTTTACTTAGTTCGATTCCTTCCAAATCTTGGCCTGTGGATTACCCTCACGCTGGACTGATGTGGGATGCGTTAATGCCTTCCTTACAATAGATCTTTTCCCATTGAATTCGAATCACTGATCTGGGAATAAGGTCTAAAGTCCTTTTGTCAGTACCTTAGGGTTTGCAGTCATCAATGGCAAACTCTTCGCTATCGACAGTGAGGATACATCATTGCCTAATAATTGATATATTCTTTCAAGTGTTTGACTTCAACTCATGCATTCGCACTTGCTAGATTATATTGAGGCACCTTGACACTCATTATCATTATCGGTGGGTTGTCTCTTGTTTGTTAACAATATATATCAATGAATGGTAATCAAACGATTTCTCACATGGTTGACCTTAGCTCATTCATTCCCATTGTGTAGAATTGTGTCATGGTGATCAGTGAATACCTCGGGATTGCATCAGCATGCTTTAGTTCACTTTGGACAGTTCCTTCAGTTTTCAGCGAGTGACATCATCCACCCTTATATGTTGCAATTTCATCACAACAACATCTTATATGTTGTCTATCGAGTTGTGTGTTGTACCATTTGTTCTGCCACTTATGATTTGGTACTTATAGATTCAGTTGTGACTTTCTTGATCAAATATCTTTACAACATCATTGATTAGTCTTCTATATGTGATACTTGGACATTATTTTTGACTTATACTTCCCGGAAATGATCAGATGATTCACTATGTACTTTACATTTCAGCTATACATGTATACATATTGGATCCATTCCATACTTCATATGAGGACATGATTTTCTTTCACTGAGCATGGGTATGCCCGCCTAAGACATGAGCTATCTTCCTGACTTCTATCATTGGTTTTTTGGCAAGCTAAAATCTGGTGAAGTCCTCTATAGTCCTCGCAAGGTTCTTTCTATGCAGATAATACATTTCGGCCATCATGTGCCCCTTATGACCTCAAATATTAGGTGGCATATTTTCTAACATAATTTATCACCATTATCTATTTGATGACTCATGCATTAGTTTTGGGAAACCCTTCCATTTAGACTTGGACATGTTTTCTCAAAAAACAATTTCTCAAAGCCCATACATGACTCTGTACAGAATTTTCCACATCTACACGCGAGTCCATACATAGAGAACTGCGTATGCTATTTAGAATATTAAAAACTATATAATTTCCTGATTTTATAGGTGGATTTTATGGTTGTTCCTATAACTTAACTACCCCAGCTGGTGGCCTAACTATTCCCCAATTGAAAAAAGTAATTTTAGGGAATATAAAAACCCCTCAAGGGAATCGCCTAAGCGAGAAAGAGAGAGAATTATAGATATTATTCCCTATTATAGCCCTATCCAAGTCTGATATTTTCCCTGTGCCTCCTGTACTTCCCAAATTTTTAGGAAACCCTTATTTCCTTGTGATGCTCAATCATCCTATGTGACATCCATTGTGCACTATTCTTAGAAGAATTTTTTCGAGGCTAGGGCTGGAAGGACCCAGAGGATGGTATGCTCGAGGATGTGGCAGATTTCAGGTGATCTCTCCACATTTTTTTACTGTAAATTTCATTAATAAAAGAAGTGTCATCTTGTTCCTGATGTTCACGTGTCATTTATCTCTTATACATGTGTGATCTTAAATAGTTCATTTATTTTTATTTTTATGAGATTATGCATGCTTCTCACTAACATATAAAACACATATATGTTGTACAACTAGGTTTTTTTTCTTGTTCTTTGCTGGTTTGCAGGTTCTGGAGCACAAGGTGTTGCAGGGGGTTTGAACCCGAGGATCTACTACAACCGATGGATAAATGGGTAAGGTCTACAACCCTTAGTTTTTAGTTTAGAGTATATAATTTGGTTAATTGAGTCCTTCTTGTGATGACATGCCCCTGATATGTGAAGGTTTAGCAACCCAAGACCTTAGGGTAACATTTCCCATAACAGAGGCTACGTGACTAGAGGAAGCATGGAATTCATCCGGTCGTTTCTTAGTTTCATTGAAGTGGGTATCGGGTACACTAGTATAGAAATCATGGCATATTCTTAAGTCATGTGAAGGACCAATGCACATTGGAATTGACGTCGAGTTACCACAAGGCAAGCGACGATTAGGAGTGGGAATACGTGACCTGGCATGAAGAGGCCCTGTACGTTATGGGAGTAAGATAAATCACTAAGTGTATCTATCGATGGGGAATCATAGCCCTAAATTTCCATGCCTATCAAAGGATAAATTTGATTTTTTTCTAACTTAGAATGATAGAGGTTATATTGCAAGTCCAACACATGACCCTTGAGCTACACATTAATGTTGTGCCAATATTTGTAATGATGGCCCAACACATTTCACAAGTCCCAAAGGTAGTCTCCTAAGGTTTGAAACTTACAAGCATTAATATTAGCCACCATGATTCGAAATAAGTGGGGAATTCCACTATCAAAGTGCTCATCCCCGTGCTCATGCGAGGAAGGGTCAGGAGGTAGGCCTTGCCCACACCCTCCTTTGTTGGGCCTTCCTCACGCTTGGATCATTGGTGTAAGGCCTCAAAATGTAGGGGTCCGATACAACTAACATACCACCCTTTTATAGGCCATTTTTTCACATTTGGTCAATAGGCCTACAAATTATATCAACCAACATTCATGAACATGTTGTGATCATCCATTCATAAATCCCTAAGAATAAAAATTCCAAAAACTCTAAGTTTATGGGATTAATTTCTATAAATCCATGTTTTTAGCCCCTGTGAACCATGTCCCTTTAGCCACCTTTTTTCAGCACTGGTTTCACCCTTATACACCACTGGTGATCATCATTACTTTTTCCCTTCTGCAGGTGCACTAATTATATAAATTGGGAAAATTGAAAATAATTATGAAGCTTCCTCTTCCATAAGATTCCAAGGTTGTTTTAACTATTTAACATGGATAAGAAGCTCGAATCATATCTGATTCTACCTCAGGTACTTCACCTCTTATCCCTTGATGTCATCCTCCCATCACATGTGGATCTCAAGCCCATAATAGTAAATCCTAAACTACCATACTTCTCCTATAAATGTACCACCATCGAGAACATCAGGGATGGATTTTGGAGATTGATAGTGTGCTTATGCTATTGTTGTGAACCTAAAGGAGTCATCATCTTCAGGCATTAGGGTTGATTTTCAGGTGTGCTTTGTGACAAAGAAGGACAAGAAAACTTAGGGAGACACCTACAAAATCAACTACTATTTGTGGTTGTAAGCTCTCTCCTATATTTGTCAATACAAAGAGTATCCTATTATCCTATATGTGTTTTGTTATGTTTACATTCATGTATTTCAATGCAATGTTGATCCATTTAATAGAGTAATTGGAGTATCAACGTAGAAGTTGTGGATCCTTTGTTTTTTTAGTCATGTGTGAAGGTTCTAATTATAGTACTTGGAGCTAAAATTGGAGCTTACAAGAGATGAGGAAAAGAAAGCTTGCTACAAAATCGAGGTAGGCCTCTTTCCCATTCTCTAACTTCTCTAAGGAAAATTATATGCTTTTTGTCTTCTTTTTTTGTAGACAATACCATTATGTCTAGGGAATTCACTTTTGTCTTCAATAATGAAAATTCTGCATAACTCACCCTCTCTCGAAAGCCAAAATTGAATTTCAAGTTGAGAGAAACCATATTTTTAATAGTACATGGTAACTATAGGGGTTAAGTGGAGAAGGCCAGTAATTCACATTAAATGCTTGAGAGGGGTGGGCTTGATAGTTGATATGACCCCCTTTCTCCCTTCTCAAAGCACAATGAAAAAATAGCTTCTTTTGCTACCAAATTCCATTTCCACGATAGATGTACTACTAACTTGATGTACATGGATGTCAGTTTCATCATGATTTCCACTAGGATCTAGGGGAGAAGATAAGAATTTTAACAAACAAATAATTTAGAATTATTTGGTAATGTGTTTTAAATGTTATACTTCAATTTTTATTACATAGATTATTCTGACTATGTATTATTAAAATCATTAAATAATGATAATTTTATCACAAAAATTTGTGGAAAGGTATATTCAAATTAGTAGACTAACTGATTTTCAAACTTAATTTTGTTAATGTTCCAAATTCTAGATCCATAGCATAGTTCCAAATTTAATGAAATGTGTTTGTAAAAGGTCCTTGTAATCAAAGTTTTTCAAACTTATTCTAGATAAATTTCTAAATTCTAGATCCATTGCATAATTCAAAACTTAATGAAATGTGTTTGTAATCAGAAACTGTAATACGATTTTTCCAATTTTATTGAAATATGTGTTCATAATTTTTAATAGGTAAAGTGATTTCCAAAACCCATCAATGATACCCATTAGAACTAGAACTACACCCTTTATTCAATTGTTTCATAGTTTTCCATTACTTAATGAAATATTTTACATAATTAATCATTTTTCCATAGTAACTGCAAAACCCCACTATCATATATGTGTTGCAATTACAGTGACACTAAGTCATAATTTAAAATTTAAAAATGGGTGAAAATTGTGTGTTACATTACCCTCACCATTAAAGCAACACAATCCTTGGTTTTCTAACTTTAAGAAACATTATATAGTGAAACAAAATGGGTATGCAACTTTTATGGCATCTTGTAGTTCAATGTGGCTTCATTTCCTCCATGGTGCTTCAATTGCACCTTGACCTACATGATGGCTTTGTTCTAGTGTATTGTCTCCTTCTTGATAATTATGTATTAAGGATGGGGTTATAATTCTTCTTTGGAAAATTAATGATGTTATTATAATCATATGCACATTTCATAGGTACCATTATTTCCAAAACCTTGAACCATCCAGAATAATGAGGTGAAAATTTGAAACAAATTTCCATTCTCAAGGAAATTCACTTATGATTGACCAAATATTCTCATGATCCCCCAATTTGAATTACTTGTGAATTTAGTTTATATTTTTGTAACTCTTTTGAATACCTTGGCCTTCCTTCAACCTATGATTGATCAGTAATACTTATTTTCATATTTCCTTTAGATTTTCAGGTCCAATTGGAATTTTCTTTAGTGGATGGTCCAAATCAATTATGGTATGACACTTCCATACATATAGTGACTTAGGTAGACTAATCTCAGATCTAGTTTTTACTTTATATTAACCCTTCAATATAAATATGATAGGAGGTATTGAATGCTAGCTATGCTCCAATTCCTTCAAACAAAAAATTCCAAAGCCTTGACGTGAAATAATCATTGTGATCGAACACAATCACCTTTGATAAGCCATGTAGTATAAAAAATTATTTCGTGAAGACCTCAATGATATCAATTTCCTTGCGAGTGGATTTGACTAGAATGAATTGAAATTTCCTTCTCATATTTTCAACTACTACCATTATAGCATCATGTTGCTTCACCATATCCTTGTAATGAAATTGATGCTTATGGTTTCCCACTTTCATTATAAAACCATGAGGTTGTAACAAACTTGTTAGATCCCTATCCCTATGCTTAATTTTTGGGAATTCCAAACACCTAGCAATGTATCATTGTAATATCCTTCATCATCCTATGATAGAAATATATTTTCGATGTGGTTGTGATCATATTTTGATAACCAATATTCCAAGAGTAAGGATATCTATGCAATTCATCCATGACAAGATTCTTCAACCTAGTAAAATATGAGATAACCAACCTACCATGGTACATCAATAATTCATTCTTAGTTAGTTGATATCATACACAACCTACTCTTTCAACTCTTTTCTTAAAGCATTCTCCATCATGCATAAATTATGCATCATTTTTCAAATCATCCTTTATCATATATCTCAAATCATTCTCATAATTACTAATTAATTCCATGTGCATTACTTGCATGTTATGGATCAATTATTCTACGACATAATTTTATTTACCTTTTATGTCTCAAATATAGAATTTGTATTTACTCATGAGTTCCAACCATATAGCTTGCTTTCCATTTATATGCATTTCATAAAATTAATACATCAACCTTTGATATTCAATCATGAACATTAATTTGTGTTAGAGCAAGTAATTTCTCCACATATGAAGAGCATGAATGATACTGACAAGTTCCAAATCATGTGTGACGTAATTCTCCTCATTTCTGTTCAACTTCCAAGACTTGTATCTAGTTACATCTTCATCTCGCATAATGAATCCTATTAATATTTCTTTTCATGCACCACTACACACCAAAATATAACTTCTACTTCTGCCACATATACTTGCTATTCTACTTATTAATTCTCTACAATTGTGAATATTTGATGCATCATTCATGCTACATCAATGATTGAAGTAGCTTCTTTTGCCTAAAAATTCAACCTCTTGTTGTCATCTTGCATGTGCGGAAAATATCAGAGGACTCTCTTCTCCATATCCCTAACATTCTGAGGAACCCTTTTTCTAATCCCTTGTCTTTCCTTCTATGGTTTCCATCAACTTAGTCCCACTTTGCATGAGATAGTTCGAGTGGAGTTTATTTTGGCTAGGTGACTTATCTTCATACCCATTCCCAAATTCTTAGGTTTTTTTCGATTGAATCTATTCTCCTTCGAGAAAATTTTATCTTTATTCTTCTAAGGCTTCTACATATTTAGACGATGGTTATATTTCTCATAAAATTACTTTTCCTGTGTTATTGTATCATCCAAAGTCTTGGGCTTATAAACTCTATTCAATCCTTGTAGGACAAATCTAGTATATTAATAAAACACTAGATTTTCACTTTATCATCCTTGATATATGTAACATATCATATAAATCCTAGAAATATGTTTATTCAATAACCCATGGTTAGGTGTTCTAGCTTAAATTCATGGAAATTATTAATCTTACTATCATAGTATCTTTCCAACAAATATTTTCTCTTGAAATATTTCTTTAATTTATTCCAAGTCACATTCGCCCGAGTAATTATTTTCATGGTCTTATGGTCTCTCCACTATGTTGAGGCCCGTCTAATAATGTTGATTTCAGATTTCATTTTCTTTTAATATCAATGTATGTGAATTTATTTCTTTAATCTTAATAGTTATGACTCTACCTCTTCACCTTTATTGATTTCACCATCAAAGGTGAGTGGCCTTACCCTTTTGAATTATTCTTGTTGCATAGTTTTAGAAAATTTGTTCTTTTATTTCTTATATAATGCACTCTTGGAAACATTTATTTTCAATTAATATGAATTGATTACCCCATTAGTAGAGGATTCATGGAATGATTTGTTCCTAGATGTATCTAACTTATTATCGTGGTTCCTTTTTCTTGAGGTACTTTCCCTTATGTCACTGATATTTGGCTCATGTTTTTTAATATATGAATGAATATTTACATTCCTAGAAGGGTTAATTTCATCATTTCCATCTGATTGGGTCCTTTTCACAATTTTTTATGATTTCCAGTTATAATTTCTAGGAACATTGAATTCAATTATGCCTAATGTTCCTTCTATTTCATTATCCTTCCATTTTCTTCCATATTCTTTGGAGTTCTTCCTTAAGGATCTACACTATTTCTACAATATTCATAGGATTTTTTGCATCCCTCATCTCTTCATATTCCTCATATTTAGCATGGGAATTTTCTTCCATAGGACATCATACCATATTTTATTTTTTCCTGCAATGATTCTTGCAATTTCTTCACTCACTTGTATCTTCCCTTAAGTGTTGTAATGTAAGAAATTCAATAATTAGTCATAGTTCATCATCAATATTTTTTAAAGTCTAAGCATAAATTTTATACCATGACATGCTAGTATTTAAACCCTACTATAATACCACTTGTAACGAACGAGGTTCATATGGGTGCATTCTATGAAATGGATTGAATTTGTTGAAAAAGGAAAACACTAAGATCGTAGCTATAAAAGTCAACTTTTATGTGATAAAGGGGATATGTGTGTCATTAGAGTGCCTCCTTGTTGAGAAATATGAGAATTTTATCCCCATCAAATCATTTAAGACAATAATTCTTGGGTTAAATGATAATTTGTATTTTCCTTATTGACGTAGAGGATCAACTTCATGCTAGTTTTAGACCCCTTCAACACCTTAAGGGTCCAAATGGAGTTCAGATAAGATTTTCATGGATTTCATCCCTTCCTTGGTGATATATATGCCATATCATGTGAATTGTGGCATTTTTTGTGGCATATAGATCCATGTTTCTTAGATCATCACCTTCCTAGTTAAACATAGATATATGTCACATGGGTCATGATTTCTCTAGTATCTAATAACGTTGAAGATGTGCCCAATGATGATACACAATTATCTTAATTCCTTGAGTCTACAATATGTTAGGTTAAAGGGAAAAAATATTAGAGGGGATGGATCATATTTCTCAGTATGTCAGCTTGAGTTACACTACAACCAATGGTATCAATTTTTTTTTTACGTATTATACCTTTAGCGTTAAATAATATGCATACTTTATCTCTCGAGTAATATCTAAGATCATTATCAAGGTAAAAATATTAAATTGTACCTTATTACAAAAAATTCAACAATTAAAGCCCACGGGACTAGCTAAATTGGAAATCGTTGTGTTATGAAGTATATTGTAAACAATGTGGTACAATTTTCTAAAAATATAGTATAATAGTTATGCTAAACATTCATTTTCTCTAACTTAATCCATTCATTTTCTCATATATGACTAGTTGTTTCCTATGTTGATGCATACCATATTTAAATGAAGATGTTCCTTATCTTCGGTGTGAATATTTGTATAGTTTGTGGGTGAAGATGGTGTAGGCTTATGACAACCTATTTCAGCTGATACTATCGGTTGTTGCTTTGAAATCACTCATCCTTAGGCTCTGAAAAATAACATGGGGGTGTCAATCGTGACAAACAAATGTCTGCATCTTTTCTATGGTTTGGTTCAAAGTTGAAGTCCAACTCTCTGTTTCCAGTTTGTTTTTCTATATAATATAATTATTTACTTGATCTTATTTTGCTTAAATGATATGTATATGTTATTTTTTGTAGTGGTTGCATGTGATTCTTTCAATGAGGAATGTGTAGTTCCCGTGTGAAACATGGATGTTGATTCCATATATAAATTTATGAGGAATTATTGAATTCATATATGTGTTGAAAGGTTGAATCTTAGCGACTTTTACTCATGAGGAGATGGTGAATCTATATGTTTATTTCATTAAATTTTTTGAATGTGATTTTGTAGCATGTATTGTTGTTATTGTATTAATTGTTCTATGTATGTGTTGTGTTGAATGGAAATAAATGAAATATTATGTCGTGGTTGAGAAGTTGGATTGAAATCCCTGTGATGTTGAGAAGTGCACTTATATGAATTTTCTTTATGTATTTCACTTATTTGTATTTCACTAGATAAGTCAATAACTTGAGTTCTACATTTGTGTAAGTGAATTTTGAGAGTAAGGTCCCTATGTCTTTCAATGAAGTTTAGTTGATGTTTGAACATGTTGAATTCAAGGCTTCCATAGTCATGGTATGATGGAAAGGAATTGAAAGGCCTTTTATCTTCATCCTTGATCTCAATAAAGGAAAATGAATCCTCAACAGGAAGTTAAGTCATGAAGCCTTTGGTCATGGGAAATATTCCTACGTAAAACCAATAAGAAATCCAGAAAATTTTTCTAAGTAAAAAGGCTTGAAAATAGGTCGATAATTCCCCATGGCACCTACTAGGTTGGGGGTAAAGTTAGATGTCTTGGTCGGGTAGGCCATGAAGCCTTTGGTCATGGGAAATATTCCTACATAAAACCAAAAAGAAATCCAAAAAAAATTTCTAAGTAAAAAGGCTTGAAAATAGGTCGATAATTCCCCATGGCACCTACTAGGTTGTGGGTAAAGTTAGATGTCTTGGTCGGGTAGGCCAGGACCATAAGTAAATCAAACTCTTCAACTAGTCTAGTGGGGTCCGATAGTAGTGTCATTAGCGAGTTGACCAAGTTAGGGTCAAGGCTCCAACCAATGTCACACCTTATGTTTTTGTTGAAATGGATTGACTACCAATTGTACATAAGGGTGCTCGTTCCATGAATAACTTTCCATGATGGCAAAGCAGAAATGTAGGTGTCGTGCTATATGCCACATGCATGACACATGGGGATCACTACTCATGTGACAATTTTAATTAGTATAACATTAATTGACCATATTTCTTGATCTATAAGTGATATTAGGGAAAACATTATAGCCCTGGAAAGGTCTTGATGAGATGAATGTGATGGTAATGTGTCTCAGAATGCAGGCTTCTGTGATACATAATTAAAAAAAAAATACTCTTTGAGAGAAATAGTAGTTTTGGGGGAGCCACGTTTCAAACCACTTACTATGGCCCATCTTTAAGACAAACATGGATAGTCTTATCATGGGAATGAATAAATATAGTAGAGATGCAATAACACAATGAAATAAACAAGGGCTACATAATAGCTACTACTTGTAATATAACTTAATTAAACTAAAAAACAATAAAGACAAATAGTTCATCACAAAAATCAAACAATTAATGAAATATTGTATTGATGAATATCATAAATAAAAATTAAGAAATTTGATTAACTAATATTGTTTATATGAATATATATACACTTTCATAATATTTATGTGTTTTATTTTTTATTAATATAATATTTTTTTGGAAATGAATTTATTAAAATATGTTTTTAATATAAGAATAAGCATTTTAAGTCTAAAATATGGAGAAAAAACTATAATTCATGAAAATGAAAATAATAGAAAAAAGGAAACAAAAATAAAAAAGTTAAATAAAAAGGAAATAAAACTTAAAAAGAAATTAGTAACCAATAGAAATAGAAGTTACTAAACAACTCATAATAAGATTTCGACCAATCATTTTACAAATAAATAAATTTAAATAATATAATAAAATATAACAAAAATTTAATTCTCAATATTAAACTATAGATAAGTGGCATAAATTCTTAATAAAAACAAACTAATAACTAATCAAAAGAAAAAGAAAAAAACTAATACATAATACCATATGCTTGTTTATATGATAATAAAATACAAAAGTAAAATGTTATAAAAAACCTATTAAATAAAAAATAAAAAATAAAAAACATTAAAGAAAGTATTAAAATAAACACCAAATGATAAAGGAAAAAAAAAATTATTAAAATAAAAAGGAAATGGATAAAGAAAAAAGAGAATCCAAAAAAACATAAATAATAATGAAAATGCTAAAAATATTCGTCAAAAATATAAACTGGAAATTAAATAACAATTAAAAAAAAACTAATACATAATACCATATGCTTGTTTATATAATAATAAAATGCAAAAGTAAAATGTTATAAGAAACATAATAAATAAAATAAAAAATACATTAAAGAAAGTATTAAAATATACACCAAATGATAAAGAAAACAAAATATTAAAATAAAAGGAAATGGATAAAGAAAAAAGAGAATCTCAAAAAAAAAACATAAATAATAATGAAAATGCTAAAAATATTCGTCAAAAATATAAACTGGAAATTAAATAACAATTTAAAAAAAAAGAAAAAAATAGAAACCAACTAAAATACAAATATAGAAAACCAAATACCAATGATAGCAATTAAAAAACAATCACAATAATGATACTTATATTCTCTTACTTTTATACCCAGTAAAGTTTTGACAATATTATATTTGATATTATATTATCTGATTTCTAATAAAACCAAAAAAAAAAAACTTGTAAAGTTTTGATAATGTCTTTCAATAATTCATAATTAAAAAAATTAAAAAAATATTTTCAAACCTTTCCAGGAGTTTATTAGTTGAAAATTTCTATGTGGATTAATTTAAAAAAAAGGCCATGCAGGTCCTAATAATTGTTATTTGGTAATAATCCTCATTAGATTTGGGTTTTTTGCGCATCATTGAAAAAGCAGTAACACTTCATATCACATTGATTTTCCCTCGCTGCTCATTTTATTCTCCATTTAAAAGATTTAATTCTCATCTCTCCCCAGCTTAGCTGATTTCAGCTTACATTTTTCAGCCTTTTTCTAAGTTTTTGGTGAGCCAAGCCTGATAACTGCAGTGTGTGGCCTTTAATGCCTTGTACCACTAAACCCCTTGATCTCAATGCTCCTGATTTCCCACCATCTCCACGGTTGAGTCCCACTTTGTCAGCCTGCATCTCCCCGTTGGGATTTCCAGTTGGTTACTTTGTGTTATCAGGGATTGAAATTCTTCCTAACCAATCCTCCCTATGGTCACCTACACTTTCTACCCCACAGTCCTGTGGTTACACTTGTCCTCGTTCACACCCCTCCGGCCTAGCCCAACAAATTCCCACTGATCAAATCTCTCGCGCTTTGCTTCTGAGCAAGGTGGCGGTTGAGTGTGGGCTCGCATTCATTGTCCGGAGCTTGGAAGGTGTTCGAGTCAATTGATCCACTTATTTAAAAGTTAAGGTCTGGTGTTTTGTATGGTGAGCGGTCTCGTTGTATGGTGAGGGGTCTTGTAGATAATGATAGCAACTCTGAGGGTTGATATTAACATTGTATCCTCTCAGGATTCCAAACCTAAAAGTATACACTTATCTCCTCATTCCATATTACAAATTGGGACATTGGCGTATCATTTGTCTGTTGCCTTGTACAACGCCGTATATCTTTTATATAAAAGCAATAATATGTCCGTGGCCTTATCCTTTTCTAGTCTGCAAATATATATATATATATATATATATATATATATATATATAAAAGAGGGAACTTCTCATCACCATACAAATCATTCATATCATAGATATGAGAAATTTGGGCACCGCTTTATAATTTGGATATAATAAAGCCGTCCATTGCCTTTTGTATTTTTATGCTGGGGATTTACATAAGAGGAAACTTTGCCCTTTGATCTTAGTAGAATTATTTTATCAACATCGGTTAAAATGTACAAGTAACTAAATCCTTTAAAACTTCTTAAAATTTTGAATAATTACTTAAAAACTATATTTTAAAAATTACTTGTTTGTTTGATAACAATGTAATGTTTTATATAGAATAATAACTTAATAAAATATATATTTATGTCGTTAATATATTTCCACATCCTGTTGTGATTCTAATATCATGTTAGTAGTTATTGCAGATGTTGAGATTATTCTCTAAGAATTATTATGCTATCCATTATTTAATGTATATGAGGTAGGTATTAAGTCACAAAGTTTTATATATATGTGTGTTAATGTGTAGAATTTAATATATAAAAATAATAAAAAAATTATTCTATATAAAGATTATTTAATTAATAATGAAAACTTAATCAATAAATATTTTTGAAAAATAAAAGAGCAAATCATATATAGATATAATTGTTTTCATATAAAATAAAGATATATAACAAGAAAGAGAAAGATTATAAAGCAATAATGCATTTTTTTTAAATTAAAAGGGATTATAAAAAGGCATTTATTGATAAACATCAAAAGTAATCAAAATGGATACAAAAATATGTAAAATAAATTACATAATAAAAAAATATGAAACAAAAGAAAGAGAAAAAGAGAAAGGGTATAAAAATGCTATATACCAAAAAATCAAAAGGATCAATATAATATACAAATAATAAAAAGGTTTAAGGAGACCAAAAGAAGGGAAATGAAATAAAACAAAGGGGAACAACCACCAATGGAGGGAGAGAGATAAAAGGGGCGAAAAATGGGAATAAAGGGATGAAATCCAACAACTGCTAAGTGTCCATCTATCATCCTTATTTAGAGTATTAGAGCTACTAATAAATATTTAGCTTTGTTCAAACATGTTAAGAAGATGAAACACCACATTTAAGGACGCCCTAAAAATTGGAAAGAGTTCTAATACACTAAATATGAATGATGAATGGAAGATTAACAATTGTTGAATCTCATCCCTTTATTCCTAGGTGCTACTAGTTTTATCACCCCCACCTTTGTCATGGTTCTTTTATTCCCATTCCCTTATTTTCACCTCCATAAATTTTTTCTTATATATATATTTTATTGGTCCCTTTGATTGTTTGGCATATGTCTTTTTACTTACACATTTATTTTATTTTATTTTATTGAGTTTCATGCCTTTTTATTATTTCTTTTACATAGTTAGTTTTGTATTTTTATATCGATTTCTTCATTCATTTATTTTCATATTTATAAATAAATGTCATTGATAATATTTTTTAATTTATTATTATTATTATTGTTGTTTTGTATATGATTACTTTATAATCTTTCTCACTCTTTTTACCTATCATTTTCTTGTTTTGTTTTGTTTTGTTATATATATATATTTTTATATCACTTGAATTCTTTTATTCTTTTTTATATATCGATTTGTAAAAATTAAAATAGACATATATATTAAGAAAATATTAATATTATTTTCTTCATTTTGTGCCTAACCCCAAAGATGTTGAAGCAAATTGAACACGTGACCTCTCAATGGACAGGTGTTTTTTTTTATGTCAAGTTTTCTATGATCCTCTGAGATTGACCTTGCACTTGAGGATTCATGACCCAAGGGCATATAACCCGTCAAAGTCACTCAGGGACTGCACCCAGTTTGGGCCACACCAACCCTTTAGCTGGCTGTATTTTTTTAGCATGTCTCCTCCCCTAGCACAAGGCACAACCACCCCCCATAAGGTTTGATCTTGGGTCGCCTTGCTGACGAGGCCCATCCTCAATTGGTTGTGCTAATGGGACTTGACCAATGACAAGGTGCTTTAGCAATGGGAGATCAACTAATTGGGCTAACCCTCACAGCTATTGGTTTTTTAGTTAGTTTCAATTTTTCTTCCTTTTTCATTATTATATACAATAGTTTCTATTTTAAAGTTTTCACAAATTTTTAACATTTTCGTATTTCTAATAATTTTTATGCATTATTTATCATTTATTTTGGGATTTTCTTTCTTAATTTTTTTTATCCCTTTCATGTTTATTTTAATATTTTATTTGATGTATTTTATTATTCTTTTATGATCCTTATAATGCTCCATTTTTATATTTTATTATTTATTTCCCTATCCGTTATGAATTCTCATTACATCTCTACTATATTTATTCATTCCGTGATGAGACTGCCCATCTTTGTTTTGATGATGAGCCACCATAAGTGGTTTGAAACACGTCAATTGAAAACTAATATTGTGATTCATTCATAAGAGATTTTCTAGATGGTAATGTGTGTCTATTATTTTGAAGAAGCTTGAAAAATGAGGAATTTTATGACCCATTTGCATGACAGGACTATGGAGGTTGGGTCTATGATAGTAATTCACCCTTATGTTGAGATTCAACAAGATGATGAGCTTAGTGAAAAGAGTCGCCTTCACTAAGTGGGCCTGCAGGCTATTTTTGGCGCAAGTCTATTTTTAGACTATGTCTATTTTTAGACATGTTGATCATATTTCAGAAGTAGAAGGATGCTATTTGTGGATGGTTGATCAAGTTGTAAAAATAGATGAAATTTTATTTTTAGAATATTGGGCGAAGTCTATTTATAGATCATCGATCTAAAAATAGAAGTGTCAATTATTATTAGCTCTTAATAATAATCCGACAATAAACAACAACTTATTCTCTTGGAGCACTTAATTTCAGTGCACAGATTTGGAAAATCAGTGGTTTGAGGGAATTACACAATTCCCAAGGGAAACTGGTGGTTCGGGCATGGAGGAATCAGTTAGAACTGAAGTGGAAAATTTATGACAGAGTTGGAAGAGTAGTTCATGGAGTTGTATTCAGTTTAACTTAGTTAGACTCATTGAGCTACTTGTATCTAGTCTAACTGAATGCTAGACTAGTGAGAGTAGAGTGAATTAATTAGTAAATTAATTCACAAATAATAACTCATTAATCAACTGAACAATATAGCAGTTAAATACAGTACATGTTAGTTCTAGTGGAGATCCAGTGGAGAGATAGGTGAAAGGGCAAGATGGAATATCTGTTGTGACTATAGTGATGCATTGGTTGCATCACACACACATTGGAGTTTCCAATGAGGATTGCACAGTCAAGGCAAGATTAATTTGAATTCATTCAGAGCTATTCTTCAGGAGGGATTGTGGAGTGGAGGCAGGCTAGCAGGAGGGCAAATATCGGTGCATGGATTTGTTGTTTTTTCCTAATTAGTGTGTGACGATTGATTGTACTGAGAGCTACATGTACTAAGCTTTGTATGAGATTGTTACATGATCTCCATGATACATAATATATGATAGTTGGGGTTTTCAGCTTCAGTCTTTCCCATTAAACAACTGTGTTATGGGATATTGTTTTTACTTATGCTTCACATGTGTATGCAATTAATTTTCCGCAAAAGATTAACAGTGGAATGATTTTTTATTTTGCATGAAGATAAAATATTGTGAGATAAGGGGAATCTGGATGTATGCATGCTTAGTTTATACTAATTTCTACATGGTACCAAAGCATTGTTAATTCTTGAAGATTGCAATTGTGAAGAATTGGTGAGTTTGTGCTGGTGGACAATTCGAATTTGCTACAGAAGATTCTTGGTGTAGAATTTGAGTATACATTGAAATGTCTTTTAATGGGTTGCGATTGGAGTATGACCTTGATGACATCTCGAATTACATAGCCTAGAAGGACAGGATGGAGGCGGTGCTGGAGGGTAATGGACTGAAGGATTTCATTTATAGCGATGTTCCTAAGCCAGGATCTAGCGATGCTGCATTACTTGATGCATGGAAAAAGAAGATAGCAAAGACAAGAAGAATTCTATTGGAAGGTATGAAGGACCATATTTTTTCTAGCCTTCATGGAAAAGCCACTCCATTCTTCATGTGTAAGGCTTTGACAAATTTGTTCCAAAGAAGAAGTGACCAGAGGAAGTTGGCGATTAAAGATAAGCTCAGAAAAATAAAAATGGAGAAGGGGGACAATATTCAAACATAACTCATGAAGTTTGTCCACTGCGAGGATGAACTGGGAAATGTGGGGGTTATTGTTGATGATGAAGACTTGGTGAGCTTGGATCTCCTTGGGCTTCCAAAGAGTTGGCATAGCTACGAAGACTCTGTCAATGGACGGGAGAAACTGTTGATATGGGAATGAATTTGGTTGGATCTTGTGCAGGAGGAGATAAGGCGGGGTACCAGGGATGGTTCTTCATCAAAGAATGAAGATGAAGAAAATTGCGCTTTGGATGCCAAAGCAAGGAAGGGGAAAGGGAAGAAATTTCCTTCAAAATCCGAAGCTAAAGGCAAGAAGCAGGATTTGTCCAAAGTGAAGTGTTTCCACTGTTACGAACATGGGAATTTCACCACTAACTGCCCATAGAAGAAGAAGAACAAGAAGGATGTTGGAGCTACAGTTGGAGAGGCCTTAGCCTCAGATTTTGAACTTGATTTCTCTTTTATCGCATGCTTGGTTTCAAGCGCAATGGGATCGGTGTGGTATCTTGATAGTGATATGTCTTTCCATATGACGGGAGACAAGGAGTTGTTTAGTGACTTGGAGGAGAAGGACCTCCAGATGGATATAGAGATGGGAAACGATGGTCGATACGGTGTGACTGGCATTGGGACTATTACCTTTGAGAGTGAGTCTGGTAATCCATTCTTGTTGAAGGATGTTATGCATGTTCCGGGTCTGAAGAAGAACTTGGTCTCGGTTGCAATGCTTGAAGACAAAGGTTATGATGTTGTTTTCAATGAGGGAAAAGCCTTCATTAAACATAAAAAAATGGGTCAAATCAAGAAAATAGGGGCTCGAATTAAGAATCTCTACAAGCTGGAGGTAGATGGCTGCACTGCAATGGTGGGAAAAGCAGAAGAAGTGGTGAGCCAGGATGAGGGTGAATTATAGAACAGGATTGGGCCATCTTCACCATAGTGCCTTGAAGATTTTGCAGAAGATTTATACTGGAATTCCCAAGGGTACTCTTGCGCGGTCATATTAGTGCAAGGGATGTACTATGGGTAAGTTTGTGAAGACCACCTTTCATGAGAAGGAGAACCGTGCTTCAGTGATCCTAGAGAGAATTCACACAGACATGTCTAGAACATTCTTAGTTGCTTCAACAACAAAACACAGGTATTATGTTATATTTGTTGATGACTATTCTCATAGATGTTGGATCTTCTTCATGCAGAAGAAGAGTGAAACATTCTCAAAGTTCTGTGAGTTGAAATCATTGGTGGAGAAGGAGTCGGGGAAGTAAGTGAAAGCTCTACAGAGCAATAATGGTGGTGAATACATCTCGGGCGAATTCAGAGTCTTCTATAGAAAAGAAGGAATTCAAAGAGAACTCATAGCGCCTCATAACCCATAACGGAATGGGGTCATAGAGAGAAAGAACAGAACGATCATGGGTGCTACACGAGTGATGTTGCATGACCAGGGCCTACTGATGCACTTGTGGGCAGAAGCATGCAACACTATAGTTTATGTGCAAAACTGTTTTCCTTATAGATTATTTGGCATGAGTACACCTGAAGAATCTTTTACTGGTAAGAAGCCTAATATTTCTCATTTGAATATTTTTTGCTCATATGTTTACATTCATGTGACAAAGGACGCCAGGAAGAAGCTGGGGCCAACTACAGAAGTTGGGCTATTTTGGGGGTACACAGAAACACCGCATAATTATCGTGTGTATTTTCCAGACAGTCAGATGACTGTGGTGTGACAGGATATAAAATTCAATGAGGTGAAAGCCATGAATTTGTTGCTTGAGAGGGAGCTACATTTGCATGCAGAGGAGGAAATTCTTGTTCCCAAAGATGAGCCTCTAGATGTGGATCAACCACAAGAGGAGATTCATGGAGTGGAGGAGTCCACTCATGCAGAACCAAACATCAGACAAGGTAGAAAGCATACCACAGAAGCTGAGAGACTAAAGGTTGATGCAGCACAGAATTTAGGAGTCCCTACATCACAATGCAGATAGAGACAGTCACCTGATCGTTATACTGGATACATGGCTCTTATGAGAAAGTGTATCATGACATAGCCATCTTCTTTTGAAGAAGCAGTGCAAGAACCCACATGGGTAGATGCCGTGGTGGAGGAGTATGAATCCATTGTCAAAAACAGTTCTTGGGAGATTGTTCCAAGGCGGGTGGGAAAATCAGTTGTAGGATCAAGATGGATCTACAAGGTAAAGCAAGATGCTGATGGGAGCTTCAAGAAGTATAAGGCAAGATTTTTTTCATGGGGCTTCTCACCGATCAAGGGGATTGATTATGAAGAAAACTTTGCACCTGTCACACGATATTCTTCCATAAGGACCATCCTTGATCTCTCAGTGCAGATGGGTTGGAACATTCATCAGATGGATGTGAAGACTGCATTCCTTACCGGGATCATTGAGGAAGAGGTGTACATTGAGCTGCCTAAAGGATTTGGGATCTTCAGCAGCGAGTCGCATGTGTGCAGTCTCAAAAGAGCGTTGTATGGGCTTAAACAAGCACCATGTGCTTGGTACACTCGGATCGACAGTGATTTCACTGGACTTGGCCTCACCTAGAGTGAGGTAGATGCAAACCTGTACCAAATTGTGGTGGAGGGTATGTTTTTAATCATTGTTATTTATGTTGATGATTTAATAATAACGGGTGATGAGCAGTTGATACACTCATGCAAGTCAGATCTTGCAAAGGAGTTTGAGATGAAGGATTGGGGCCTCCTTCATTATTTCCTTGGATTGGAAATATGGCAACGGGAAGGTGAACTATTTGTGTCTCAAGGCAAGTATGCCCGGGAGATACTGGAGAAGTTTCACATGCAAGGATGTAATCCTATTGATACTCCTCTTCTAGGAAATTGGATGAAAGAGGATGCTACATCAGTAGAGGTAGTGGATGCCATTTTTTATCGACAGTTGGTCGGTTCACTCATGTATTTAGTTAATACAAGACTGGACATATGATATGCGGTGAACCAGCTTTCAGAAGTGATGGTTAAGCTTACCGAGCTCTTTTGGAAGGTAGGAAAGCATGTCCTGAGATATCTCAGGGGTACATATGAGTATGTTTTATGGTACATATAGACGGATGAGGTGAAGTTGCGTGGCTTCAAGGATGCATATTGGGCATGAATCCCAACAGATAGAAAGAGCACATCAGGAGGGATTTTTAGTATCGGATCTACAGTAGTTTCTTGGTATAGCAGGAAACAAAGATCTATGGAACTCAGCTTAGCAGAAGAAGAATACATGGCAGCAAGTCAAGCTGCATGTGAGGCTATCTAGATGAGGAAGATCGTGGTTGGTTTGTTCGGTTCAAATTTAGATCCCATAGTGATACATTGTGATAATCAGAGTTGCATTAAACTCTTGTTTAATCCCGTGTTTCATGATAGATCTAAACATATTGATATCTGGAATCATCATATCAAAGATTGTGTGCAGTGGAAGATCATGTTACTTCAGTACATTCCTAGGGAGGATCAGGATGTAGATATTCTGACGAAGGCGCTCACCAGGAGGAAATTTTAATACCATAGAGGCAGGATCAGGGTGAAATATAATCCCTATCTTGTTGAGAGGGAGTGTTGAGATTCAACAAGATGATGAGTTTAGTGAAAAGAGTCGCCTTCACTAAATGGGCCCGCAGGCTATTTTTGGCGCCAGTCTATTTTTAGACTATGTCTATTTTTTGACATGGTGATCATATTTCAGAAGTAGTAGGATGTTATTTGTGGATGGTTGATCATGTTGGAAAAATAGATGAAATTATATTTTTAGAATATTGGGTGAAGTCTATTTATAGATCGTCAATCTAAAAATATAAGTGTCGATTATTATTAGCTCTTAATAATAATCCGACAATAAACAACAACTTATTCTCTTGGAGCACTTAATTTCAGTGCACAAATTTGGAAAATCAGTGGGCTGAGGGAATTACGCAATTCCCGATGGAAACTACTGGTTCATGCATGGATGACTCAGTTAGAACTGAAGTGGCAAAGTTATGACAGAGTTGGAAGAGTAGTTCATGGAGTTATATTCAGTTTAACTCAGTTAGACTTAGTTGAGCTAGTTGTATCTAGTCTAACTGAATGATACACTAGTGAGAGTGGAGTGAATTAATTAGTAAATTAATTCACAAATAATAACTCATTAATCAACTGAACAATACAACAGTTAACTACAGTGCATGTCAGTTCCAATGGAGACTGAGTGGAGAGATAGGTGAAAGGGAAAGATGTACTATCTATCATGACTATAGTGATGCATTTATTTCATCACACACACATTGGAGTTGACAATGAGGATTGCGCAATCAAGGAAAGAGTAATTCAAATTCATTCAGAGCTATTCTTCAACAGGGATTGCACAGTGGAGGCAGGCTAGTAGGAGGGAAAAGATCGATGCATGGATTTGCATATTTTTCCTGATTAGTGTGTGAAGATTGATTGTACTGAGAGCTTCATGTACTAAGCTTTGTATGAGATTGTTACATGATCTCCATGATACATAGTATATGATAGTTGGGGTTTTTAGCTTCAGGCTTTCTCATTAAACAACTGTGTTATGTGTGATTGTTTTTATTTATGCTTCACATGTGTCTGCAATTAATTTTCAGCAAAATATTAACAATCGAATGATTCTGTATTTTGCAAGAAGATAAAAATTTTGTGAGATCAGGGGAATCTGGATGTATGAATGCTTAATGTATACTAATTTCTAGACCTTCCACCCTTAGTATGGGATCTAGGTAGTGAAATGGGTGTGTAACAATGTGGTATCATAGAAATGGTTCAAAAATTGGACCTTTGGGAATGGAAATTGAAGTCTTCATACATATTTTTAGAGAAAATGTTTAAACATTGGAACTTTGGGAATGCAAATCAAAGTCATGTTACAAAATGTTAGAGATAAAGCTAAATGCTAGACCTTTCGGAATAAAATTGGAGTTCACTTATGGAATTGAACCACACTGGTTGGTTCAAAATGTGTTGACCACGTTTCCGTGATTGTGATTATTACCGAAAGAATTTCTACTAATTTATATGATGGATCACAGAAGTTTAGATTCCAAAAATAAGGAAAAGAGTTTTCAACCTGTCATGAAGGATGTTTGTATTGCTCAATGTATTTATTGTGATGTAGACATATAGCCTGTTAGTAATGGTTTGATAGGATTTCATTATTATGAATCTTCGAACTTGATTTTTACTGTTTCAGTTAGCTTTGCACCAACAAATTAACTATAACAAGCCAATGTGATTATTTATATAGTGCAATTATATTTATTTTATTATAAAAATTGTGGGTGTATGAAAACACATAAGATAAGACCAGAAAATACTAAGGAATAAAAAGGTATGAATAACAAGATGGTGTAATATAGCGCTAACAAATAATAGTATAGACCCAAGGAAGAATGAATTGAGAAGAGAGGAGAGGTAGGCTCTCTTGACATAAGGGAAACCTTGAGACGTTTAAGAGATGAGATAAGGAGTTGTAAAGCTGAAAATGAAAATCTTGTTAGGGAACAAGAAAGGATGGCTAAAGCACAAGGGGATAAATTTGAGGTGAGTATTTTTATACTACATAGTCTCTTAGATTTACAAAGGAAAAGGTAGCATGAGTTGATAGCTAGTCAAAGGATCAAGAAAATATCATGAGAACAATAAAAGCAAAAGGAAATAAGGAATGGAGTAGATGGAAGTAGATCCAAGAAAAGGAAAAAAAAATATCAACTAAAGAGATAGTAAAGGGAGGTTGATGCAGATGCATCTAACCTAGGTTCAAATATTAACTAGAGGAATTAGTACTCAAAGTCGTGATTTAATTAATTAATGTATTTTTCCTATAGTTTTAGGAGAGAATAAGAAATTTTGTAAATAGGAGAAGGTTCGGGAGTATTGTGGAAGATTTGACAGATCTAAGAGATAGATAACTCCTACCTAGGGATAAGGGATTAGATAAGAGATGTTGGGGATGAAGAGAGATATTTTAAGAGTTAGTTTAAGGATATAGAACCTATCTCAGGTTCTAATCAATTTGTATAAATTGAGGTGAGTCCATGAGACATAGAGGTATGTATGAAAAAATGTGTAAATGAATATGAGGAATGAGAGGCCAATCATTAGGCCAATATTTCCCTAATATATTTATGTGTTTAATATATTCCCACATCATGTTGTGATTCTAATATCATGTTAGTATTTATTGTAGATGTTTAGATTATTCTCAAATAATTATTATGCTATCAATTACTTAATGTGTATGAGGTAGGTATTAAGTAACAATGTTACACTCACACACATACACACATATATATATATGTTAATTTGTAGAATTCAATATATAAAATTAATTAAAAATTTATTTTTTATAAAGATTATATAATTAATAATGAAAACCTAATCAATAAATATTTTTGAAAAATAAAAGAGCAAATCTTATCTATATATATATATATATATATATATATATATATATATATATATATATATATAATTGTTTTCATATAACAAAAAAATGATATGTAACAAGAAAGAGAAAGATTATAAAGGAATAATACAATTTTTTTAAATTAAAAAAGATTATAAAAAGGAATTTATTGATAAACATAAAAGTAATCAAAATGGATACAAAAATATGTAAAATAAATTACATAATAAAAAAATATGAAACAAAAGAAAGAGAAAAAGAGAAAGGGTATAAAAATGCTATATACCAAAAAAATCAAAAGGATCAATAAAATATAAAGAAGGAAAATGAGATAAAACAAAGGGGAACAACCACTAGTGGAGGCAGAGAGATAAAAGGGGCGACAACTGAGAATAAAGGGATGACATTCAACAAGTGCTAAGTGTTCATCTATCATCCTTATTTAGAGTATTAGAGTTGCAAATAAATCTTTATCTTTGGTGAAACATGTGGAGAAGATGAAACACCACATTTGTCTACAAGTTTCTCATGTCATTGCTAGTATTGAACATTTCTATCACTGTAAGTTTAAGGATGCCCTGAAAATTGAAAAAAGTTTTACTACACTAAATATTAATGATGGATGGAATATAATTTTTTTTTGGATCTCATCCCTTTATTCCTAGGCGTTACTCCGTTAATCACCCTCCCTTTTCTCATGGTTCTTTTATTCCCATTCCCTTCTTTTCACCTCCATAATTTTTTTCTTATATGTATATTTTATTGGTCCCTTTGATTGTTTGGTATATGTCCTTTTCCCACTCGTACTTACACCTTAATATTTTTTTATTTTTATTTTTACATTTCATGCCTTTTTATTATTTTTTGATCCTTGTCATCTTTACAACTTCATATAATTTCTTTTACATATTTGTGTACTTTTGTATTGATTTCTTCATTAATTTATTTTCATATTTATAAATAAATGTCATTTATAATATTTTTTAATTTATATTATTATTATTGTTTTGTATATGACCAACCTAGATCCATGTTAACTCTGCATCTATCAAGCACTGAGAGGGATTAAATCTCTCGAGGTGCAAACCTCTTTTTTGCACCATGTTAACTCTGGATCTATCAAGTGCTGAGAGGGATCAAATCTCTTGAGGTGAAAACCTCTTTTTTGCACCATATTAACTCTGGATCTATCAAGTTCCGAGAGCGATCAAATCTCTCGAGGTGCAAACCTCTTTTTTGAGTGCAAAACTTGAGGAAAGGTTTGCACCTCAAGAGATTTGATCCATATAGGCGCTTGATAGATCTAGAGTTAACATGGATCTAGAACATACACACACACACATAGTGTGAGGACATAAACATTATTCATGACATGAATTGACTTATGTGTTGCAATAATTCAACCATAAATACAAAACTTGAATTTTCATCCAAAATAAAATTTTCACTTACCTCAAATGTCCTCTTCTTGAAACTATAAACCATTTTGTAATTGGCTACATCCTTATTATTCCCAATTTCCATCATTCAACATTGTTGATCACTTTTCATTCAAACACGTAATAGAGAATAACTAAATGTGTGACAATAGGAACAATAAAATAAAATAGTTTCAGATTGATTGCAATGAAGATTGTTTGTAATTGACTTCATTCTTATTACTCACATTTTCTATCATTCAACATTTTTACATTGTCACTTTGCATTTAAAAATTTTATTTCATCATTTTTCAGCATTCAAGTTAGTAATTGTCTCATCATTCATCATTAATCTTAGAATTTTTTTACATATTTAAAATGATCAAAATAATCAGATGTTCAAAAAATTTTGTATGACCGCACATGATTGAAACCAGCCTAGATCCATGTTAACTCTAGATCTATCAAGCGCCTAGATGGATCAAATCTCTCTAGGTGCAAACCTGTCCTCAAGTTTTGTACTCAAAAAAGAGGTTTTCACCTCGAGAGATTTGATCCCTCTCAGTGCTTGATAGATCCAGAGCTAACATGGTTCTAGGCTAGTCATAATTTAGAATAAAGTTTTACTTTAGCTAGTTTTGTGATTCTTTTTTTAAATTATGCCCCATGCATCTATTGCAAACAATCAAATAGGATTAGAAATAAATTTCTACACTAAAAACAATGGATCCAGTGCAAGCAATCAAATAGGAGTAGAAATCAACATTTAAGATGGAATTAATGAATCTAGTGTAAGGTATTAAATAGGATTAGAAATCAACATCTACACTGAAATCAATGCGTCTAGTTCAAGTGATCAAATACAATTCGAAATCAATATCTACACTGAAACCAATGCATCTAGTGCAAGAAATCAAATAGGAGTAAAAATCAACATCTAACTAAAATAAATGCATCTAGTGTAAGGTATCAAATAGGATTAAAAATTGACATCTACATTTAGATCAATGCATCTAGTGAAAGTGATCAAATTGGATTAGAAATCAACTACTACACTCAAATCAATACATATATTTTTATGAAACACCAAAATATTCATGACTTTCTAGATCTAACTTCTATGTCTATATGTGTCTTTGTGTCCACCTTCCATTATGTGTCTATCTCCCTCCGTCTCTCCTTCTGTCTCTCCCCTCCCTCTCAAACACTGTTACCGATCAAATAGGTAACCGCACTGTTAGCTACTTTTTTTTGGTACCATAAAAAGCACCTGATTTTGAAAAGTGGTGATGTAGAATCACCCCCTTCTTTTTTGTGCACATTTTTGACACTTTAATATTTTTATTTATGAAGTATGAATATTTTTTTAAAAATGTTAGTGACTTTCATGCTAATTTTGAAACGTATTGATGCAGCATCAAATTTTTTTTTAGAACGATGATTTTCATGGTAATTTTGAAACGTACTGATGCAGCATCGACCTTTTTTTTTTAGAGTGGTGATTTTCATGTTGGTAATAAAACACAAAACTTAGATAAAAAAATATATATAAAAACAATAAAAAAAAACCAATAAAAATGTAAAATAAAATAAAATTAACTTGTAAAAATAAAAAATTTAAACAAAAATATATAGAAAAAACAAAAAAAAAGAACAAAAATATTCGAAAATTATATAAAAAGAAATGAGAAAATTTGAGAAAAAGACACATAATTTAAAGAAAAAAAACAAAAATTGAAACAAAAAAAACAAAAAAAAAAACATCAAAAACATTTTTTTCTAAGTTATTAAAAAAAACCATATAATTAAAAAAAAAATGCAAAGTAGAAAATTTAAAAAAATTAAAATTACAAAATTTAAATTTAAATACAAAAACTAAAATACAAAAATAAATAAATAAATAAATAAATTTTAAATTTTAAATTAAAAATAATAATAATAAGAAGAAAAAAAAATACAAATTTTAAAATTAACCAAAAAATAAAAACAAATTAAAATAATAATAAATAAATAAATAAATAAAATTGAAAAAGAAAATTAAAAAAAAAAAAAACTATCATTAAAAAACAAAAAAAAAAAACCACGTGCAAATAATTAAAAAACAAATATACATAAATTTAGTGTTTTTTTTTTAAATGAAGCAATTTTGAAATTTTAAAAATGAAAAACTAAATAAATTAAATGATTAAAAAAAAAATTAATTAAAATTTAAAAAATTTAATAAATAAATTTCAAATTTTAAATTTACAAATAAAAAAATTAATCTAAAATTTAAAATTAAAAAAAAAAAAACAAAAAATTAAAACAAATTAAATTTAAAATAAAAAAACTCAATTAAAAAAAAAAAAATTAAATATTTTGAAATTAAAAATAAAAATAAAAAATATAAATAGAAATAAAAAAAATCAAATTAAAAAAAAATATTAAAAATTAAAAATTAAAAAAAATTAAAAAAACATTTTCATATTTAGAATCCGTTAGGTCTCAATCCAACTGTGTTTTTATATGTATGAAAAAATAATTTTAAATGCAATTATGTTTTCTTACTAACAACCTTGAGCTCTTAAAGTTGTTTCTGCGGTAGCTGTCTGAAGTGAGTTCAGGGAATGCTCTTCGATCCATAGCCAGTACACTGGCGAAAAGCCCAGATCTCCTCCAAGATCTGCGGCAACGAGGCATCAAGCTGGCTTAGAAAGTCGGACGACCGAGGGCCCCTGGAGCCCCCACCTTTAAGCAAGTTATCATTGACAAGGAAGAAGAAGGTTGAGGGTTTGAAGATCCCTGGATCTTCAGCAACCAGCAATCGCACCAACACTGATGAGTGGCTCTCAAGCGACCGTACAGATGATACGGCGGATGGCACAACCAGAAAAGAAGGAATAAGCTTGGAACAACCCTCGCCGGGGGTGGATCCGCAAAGGAAAGTAGCAGATCTGAGCAATACTGCACACCACGGCCCTGATCTAAGTCGATCTAGGGATTTTGGGGAAAACAGTGGCCACCCGAAGTATCAGGGTCGATGTAAACCAAAGGCTCTCGATAGCCTTAGGGTTGTCATTACTGACCCAGATCTGCAAGATTACCGGGATCATATGTCTGTTTATGCGGTAATTTGTAAATTCATGGGTTTTTGGCCCAGTGAAAAAGCTCTCTGTCACTGGATTAAGCAAGTCTGGAAACCACGAGGAGAAGTACAACTTCACCTGGGGGCCAAAGGATTCTTCACAGTTGTATTCACAAATTTGGAGGATAAGGATCGGATCTTTGAAGGAGGCCCTTATTTTTACGCTTCCGCGGGCCTCTACATGCGACCCTGGAAACCCAACTTCGCGCCCGAACAGGAAACTTTTACTCAAGTGCCGGTCTAGATCAGAATTTTCTCTCTGCCAATAGATTACTGGAGACCAACAGCGCTGGAACAGATTGGCAATACCTTGGGTACTTTTGTCCGTGCTTCTGAAGCCACTCTTCAAAAAAGGTACACGACTTATGCCCGCATCTGCGTTGAAATGGATGTCTCCAGACCCCTGCACGAGGGGCTATGGTTAGAATATAGAGATGAAACCTACTTTCAAACTATTGACTATGAGAAGATACCCTTCAGATGCCGGAAATGTCATGAGCATGGGCATTTAATTAGAGAATGCCCTCAAAATAAAATGGAGGAAATTCCCAAGGGGAAACCCTCCTCGGCCTCGGATGGATTCATTCGACCCACAGGCAGGCACCGAGCCAACCGCATAAATCCTCCTAAAACGGCGGAGTCAAACATTGGCACAACAAATTCCTTTGAAATATTAGGAGAGGAATCTCAGTCTGAAAAAGCAGAACAAATCCCAACAGCAAAGCCAGCAGAGGAGATAGAAGACCAGGCAAAAGGCGCCTTCAAATCAGCTGATCTCAGCACAACTAATTCAGAAGACAAAGATCAGGAAGAGGATGAGGATATGGTCCTCAGTGAACAAGGCATGGAGGACCTGGAATTAGGTGAGATCTTGGAGAAAGAAGGGCTAGATCTCAATTCAATAGTGGAACAATGGAAACAGAAAGGACTTGAAAAAATACCAGAAGAAGAAATTAATCGGGTTAACCATCTGTTCCTAACCAGATAGGATGCAGCATCAAAAGGCATAAAGCGAGGTCGAGGAGCAACCAAGGGCTTGGGTATCAAATCAAAAACCCTACACCACACGCAAGCCAGTAGCCAGTACAAGAAGAAACGAGGAAGAAGATCTGACAAAGATGCTCTTCTCGAATTGGGTCAGATGTTAATAAACTCGGGAAATATGAAAGCCCTTGAGGCTTTCTCCTTTACATCTTAAACCATCATTAACAATGCAAGTCCTCTCATGGAATGCAAGAGGACTGGGTATCCTCAGGAAACAGAGGCTCCTGAAAAAGAAAATCATGCAAGAAAAACCGGATATGGTATTCCTCCAGGAAACCAAATGCACAAATCAGAAACTAGCTGAGATGATAAAGCGTCTGGGAAAACATCTCGAGAATCTAGCTGTGGAAGGAACTGGAATGAGTGGAGGCCTAGCCATTCTCTGGAGCCCGAACATCTACCATCTCATTAATGCTGAAGCCTCAAAAAACTTTCTGGCCTTGAAAATGCAGATTGTAGGGGAAAAAGGCACTTTCTTATTTGCCAATATCTACAGCCCTCAGCGTCTGGAAGATAAAATTTTGCTGCTTCGTCATCTAATCAATTTTCATCACATGCACAACACCTCCCAGGCCATCTATGGCGGTGACTTCAATATGATAACCTCTCTTGAGGAAAAGAAGGGGGGCACCAGAGCTCTCAGCAACGATGCCCTGGCCTTTAATTCCTTCATTCAAGAAGTCAACTTGGTAGATATCAAGCCTCGTAGTGGCTTGTTCACTTGGACCAACAGACGAGGGAAAGACAGGCTTATAGCTTCCAGACTGGATCACTTTCTAGTCTCTGAGAGCCTTCTCCTCGAAGGGAACATCATTAGTTCTGATATCCTCCCTTCCGGGGGATCAGACCACTGGCCCATCTCTCTGCAAGCATCGATCTCGGGCACCCCCAAGAACAGGCCTTTCCGCTTTGAGAGATTATGGTTAAATCAAAAAGTCTTTCTCCGCAACTTCAAAACCTGGTGGAAAGAACCCCTGCATATAGAGGGAATGAAAATGTTCAAATTACAAGCAAGGGTCAAGTTCATTAAGGCACAGTTAGAAACCTGGAACCGAGAGGTCTTTGGCAATATTTTTGGAGACAAACGCCAGCTAGAGCAACAACTGGAAGAGATCCATAATAATTGGATTTAGGGTAGCATATCACAGGAGTCGATCGACATGGAAAGGGAACTCATGAAGAAATGGAATGAACGATGTGAGCAGGAAGAAATTCTTTGGAAGCAAAAATCGCGCAATCAATGGCTGAAGGAAGGCGAGAGGAACACTAAGTTATTCCACAGGTTAGCTATGGACTATCGATGCAATAACAGAACCACCAGAATTTAAGGAGAGCATGGAGCTGTTTTTAACTCGCAACAGGACATTGCCTATCAACTTTGCCATCATTTCCAATTAATTGCCACTGAACCGAACTTCGATCGACAGGAGGCCATTGCCAAGGTAATCTCCACCATACCCAACCTCATCACAGAAGAGCAAAACAAAGCCCTGGAACGATCTGTCTCCCTCCAAGAGGTGGAGGTAGCAGTCAAAGAAATGGCCAACGGGAAAGCGTCAGGGCCAGATGGCTTCACCGTGGATTTCTTTAAGGCCTGCTAGGACGTTGTGAAAGAAGAAATTTGGGAAGTGGTGGAAGACTCTCGAACCTCTTCTTCCATTTTGAAGTCCCTGAACTCCACTTTTATTGCACTAATTCCCAAGGAAGTGGATGCATGCACTCCTTCCAAGTTCAGGCCCATTGGGCTCTGCAATGTGGTGTACAAGATCATCTCGAAAGTCATAGCCAATCATTTAAAGCCTATTCTCCCTCAAATAATCTCTGAGGAACAATCAGGTTATGTGGAGGGGCGACAAATCATGGACAATATTCTGCTAGCTCATGAGATGATTCACACGCTGCAAATGCTCAAAAAAGCTGGCATGATAATTCAATTGGACCTCTCAAAGGCATATGACAAAGTAAGTTGGGATTATCTAGAAGCTGTACTCAAAGCGTTTGGCTTCAGCACCAGATGGATCACCTGGATCCTAGCTCTAATCAAGTCGCTTAATCACTCGATTTTAATTAATGGAGCCCCCTCTCAACCTTTTTACCCTTCAAGGGGCATCAGGCAGGGGGACCCTATCTCACCTTTCCTCTTTGTCATTCTTATGGAAGGCTTCAACCGACTCATTAAGTCAGCCAAGGAGAACAATCTTATAAGGGGTCTGCAGCCGTTAAACAATTTTCTGGCCACCATGCATCAACAGTTCATGGATGACACCATGTTGCATGGCACCCCCACCATAAAAGAAGAAAAGGGTTTTAAGCACATTCTGAATCTTTTCAGTTAGGCCTCGGGTATGGATTTTAACTTTGAAAAATCCTCGGTTTTCTTTTTTAACACCCATATAGCGGTTCAAAGGCACTTAACTGATATCCTTGGTTTCAAAAGAAGCACTCTCCCATCCAAGTATCTAGGTGTTCCCCTCACAGACAAGCCTTGGCATAAATGTCACTGGGAGAAGCTCATCACCAAGCTAGCTGACAGGTGCAATCACTGGACTAATCGGGTCCTCAATCTGGCGGGTCGATTGGTCATGACCAAGGCAATTCTCCAAGCTATTCCTCACTACATGCTATCGATTCTCCCAGCTCCTCAGGGTGTCCTTTAGAAAATCAGGACCATTCAACGAAACTTTCTCTGGTCGGGCAACTCTGGGAAGCAAAAATGGGCGCTTGCAGCATGGGATAAGCTTTGCAGGCCCAAAAGCTTCGGAGGGATAGGGCTACAGGATCCAGGGACTACCAACAAGGCCTGCGGCGCGAAAATATGGTGGAGATGGCTTTTGGAGCCGCACACCCCGTGGGCACGACTCTGGAAAGCTAAATATGTTGTGCAATGGCAACAAGAGGAGCTGGTCAGAATAACCGATGTCCCTGCAGGCTCCCCTATCTGGAACATGGCCCGAGCCAATAGGCATATTATTCAAGATCACTATTTTTAGGAGATCAGAAATGGGCACACTGCTCTTTTCTGGGAGGATGCCTGGCAACAACTCCTGAAAATTGAATCCCCTATTCTTCAACCTCTGCAGCAATGGTTTCAGAACAATGATAAACTAAAAGTTCATCATTACTAGGCTTGCAGCATGGAGCCACAGCAATGGAGAAGTTGGAATCCAACTCCCCCCCCTTCTGATGAACTCCTGACAAATCTTCTCAACACCCTCAACACCACCCTCAGGCAGAGAGTAATCAGAGAGATGCAAGGACCGGAAATCCTTCACTGGGGTAAGCTCACAGGAGGCTCCTTCAATCTAAAGGAAGCTCGTTACTATTTGGACAATAGAGAGGAGCATGACAAGGTGGCCTGGTATGACAATGTCTGGGCCGGAAGTCTATGGCCCAAAATTAAGACGTTTTTATGGCTCCTTCAAAACGGGAAGGTCCTAACCTGGGAAAATCTTACAAAGAGAGGGTTCATAGGGCCCTCCCGATGCCCCATGTGTGAGCAACAGGAGGAAACCATCAATCATCTTTTCAATGATTGTGACTGGACAAACAATCTATGGGACTGGCTTCAAGTCATATTCCGCCAGTCGGAAAGACAACGAAACTCCATCCACGACACTATAACCAACTGGCGTTCACACTACTCTGACAGCACCATGGTAAATACTCTATGGAGAAACAGTCCAGGATTCCTAATCTCGAATGTCTGGAAAGAAAGAAACAATCGTATTTTTCAAAAGCACAGTATTCGGCAAATCGATGAATTAAAAATTATCATTATGCAGGGGTTAACAGAAACAACCCGCACCTGGTGTAAAGAAGAAAAGGCTGAAACAATTTCTCCCAACGACCGTAGAATTCTCGGCATCTTTGGGCTTGTCGACTCGGTGGAATACCTCCTGAAGGAAATTGCCCTCCGACCTGCTCCTCCTCCTGCAGTTTGGCAATGTCCGCCCCAAGGATACTGTAAGTTTAATTTCGATGGCGCCTCGAGAGGAAACCCAGGCCCAGCTGGTGTAGGTGGTGTTCTACGAGATGATACAGGAAACATTATTCACATCCTAAGCAGAAATATGGGCGAAACCACAAATAACGATGCCGAATTCATGGCCTTAGAACAGGGGTTACGACTCTTAATTCGACTTGGCAAAGGTCTGGTTATTGTGGAAGGCGACTCCCAACTAGCCATAACCACTCTCAAGAGAATCCAGCATGGAACGAAACCGAGTAAAGAAGTAAAGCACTGGAGGCTAGCTACGGTCACAGAGATCATTGCACAGCACCTGGCCTCCCTCAGCTGTATCATAATTCAATCTGTGCGAAGGAAGGCCAACTCCCTCGCGGACCACCTCGTGAACTATGCTGTTGACAACCCAACAAACGCCTGGGACACGTGCTGGCAGGATCTTACGAATGAACAGCTTCGGGATCAATGCTACACCATCTCAAGGCAAGATTTAAATGCCGGTACTTCCGTAGGACGGATGGAAGATCATCCGTCATCAGCAGATCAGGAGTAATGGTATGTTGATTGAGCACGTCAGGTGGCACAGACCGGAACAGATGACGAGACACCCTTGGGCTCAGCGATCCTTAATGAGGGGGAATGATAGCAAAGGAAATAGCATTACCAAACGGATTAAGCGGAGATTGCCAGCGTGCGAAGGGTCGGATCGTAGAATGGAAATCTCTGATCATCCACCCAGCTTTGGCAGAAGGACCAATCGGCAACATGCCCTGCATTATGGCCTTAAATGGCCACTCAGCTACACTCATCTCTCCGACTCCTACTTCTTTATTAACACAATTGCTCGCCCTTTCATTCTCATTCTTGTCTTCGAAAAGCGGCCTCTCTGCTCGTCGTCTAAGTTAGGCTCGTGTTTTCTGAGCGATATCTCTGCTCTCACAGATCGAGACGCCATGGCTAATATTAATTTGCGTAGCACAAAAGCTTCACAGGCCCTCAAGAGGGCCAAGGACTGCTATGAAGCCTCTGTTTCTAAACGCGGCAAGCAAACAATTGAGGTTTTGGAAGAGGAAGTGGAACTTGCTAGAACAAATACGAATGACACCACCATTAGTGAGGAAGTTGGTTGGCTAGTTGATCCAGGTACTCCCTCCACGCGCCAAACACAGTTTCTGCAAACTCAAGTTGTGGCTTGGCAAGTAAAAACAATGCTGGAAAAAGCGATAGCCATGCAGGGAGCAGCGGTAAAGGAAACATTTGCTGCCACTTCCATGGTGTCAGCTCGGAACACAGCTCGCCTTGACAAATTGGAAGTTGCTTTCAACTCATTAGCAGAGGAACTTCGCTGGCATGGCAAGGCTCTGGAGAATTTCGTCTGATGATTCGAGATATACCTCCGCCACATTCTCCACGTCTCCATCGAAATTCCCACGGACGACTCACAGGCCACTGTTATCAAACGCTTCAAGCCCCGAGCTCCAGTGACAGGCGGTGAGGGCACGAATCCAGGCGAGGCGGGACACTCTGGAGCTTCCACTCCTACTCTCTAATGGTTTAGCAGTTTCTGCATGTGTTTTTTTCGACTGGTCTACCTATTTCCTTCTACTTCTGTACTTATGTTGGTTTCCCATAGCTATCGGCTTGTAAGAGGCCATTCTGGCCGTCAGCACTCTTTTGTTTAGATTTTCTTCATGGGCAACCCTGCGTGGTAGCCACGATGTTTTGTCTAAGGACTAATTTGGTTCTAAATCTGGCTATTTTTCAGCCCAGTCATTCTGAGTCCTTGTAAGCTCGAAAAGAAGCAGGCCAATGTTATGTCAAAGCCATAAGTCTTCGAGCCTCTATACTGTAATCTCTGTTTATATTATAATATAATGATCCTGACTTACTTACAAAA